>JACXGM010040545.1:0-10289 GCA_016801145.1 Umbra pygmaea
TAGCGTTTTATTATTATCATTATTACTATTACTATTATTACTATTGTCATTCCTATTTTAAAATTCTATATTGTTGTAATTCTTGTTTTTAAGCCCACTGCATAGAATCGCCGAGCCATGTCAATAAGAATTTCTCTGCATAGGATGATGTATGTTGTTCAATGCATATGATAAATAAACCACTTTGACTTTGACTTATTAATTAAAATGTGATTCTGTGAGAATTCACAGATAAAGTTTCTCTTTTTTAATCTTCCCCTTTTAAAGGAAATCCACATGTATGTGTGTGTGCAGGGACGCTGACAGGTTGGGACAACTGGGATTGTTGTCCCAGGCCCAGTGCTGAGGAGGTCCCAAATTTTGTTTTTGCACAGTCATATTTCTTTTCCTGGGCGGCCCTAAATGTGGAGTTGTGTCCCGGGCCTGGGAATTCCTGTCAGCATGCCTGTGTGTGTGCTCATATGTGTGTGCTCAAGTTCCATCATTACCGCGGTCAAGCCACAATGATTTGCCGCGAATGAATGCCACCGAATCAGTTGAGTCGTCTCGTAGTGGTGCGTCAAATGCAACGTAAATTCCCATCCAATTAGATTGAATTCGGTATTGATGACGAGAGAAATATTAACGGTAACTTCACTGAAATTATTTGAAACTAAAGTAACAAGACAATTTTGTAAAATGTAAGGAGTACAAAGTACCGATATTCGTTTAAAAAATGTAAGGAGTAAAAGTAAAAAGTCGGCACAAAATAAATAGTAAAGTAAAAATATCTGAAAAATCTACTTGAGTACAGTAACAAAGTATTTGTACTTCGTTACTTCCCATCTCTGGTTACCAGTTATTGTTTAGATGTCAATATAATGTGCAGATTAATCAACACTGCCTTTGTCTACCCTCATCTGCAGAAAGTGTTGCCAGGCAGCCAGTCAGAGGCAGGTAGTACAGAAGGACAGAATAAAAGCACTGTAGCAGTCAACAAATAGAAGAATGAACCAGGATAGAGAAGTAAGGCAAATGAGTAGGAAAGACTGGTCAACACTTATCAAAAGTATGAAACCACTCATGTGGCTCATTATCCAGTTTATGTAGTTATTTGAAACATTGGTTAATTAACCTACATAATATAATAATCTGCCATGTTAGGGGTGCATGATGTAGTAGGCTATGTGAATTTTTTACTCTTTATACTAAACAAACATATAGACAAAAAATGCAACAATTTGAATGACTTTCTACATAAGTGTTCAAGTAAGGACATCTATTGATATAAATTAAGATCAATGGATTTATGGGAATACACATATGGACCATGAAACAGTGTGCCTACACTGTAAATATATAATATATATTGTTGTTCAATTCATCAATTTGACTGATTTCCACATACACTGGTCTGTAACATCAGTGACATTTATGTCCCAGTCAATTGACTGACGTCTTTATAAGAACTGTAACTCAATAACTACCTTGAAATTGCTTTTAGTTTAGTATAGTTTCTACTACTTTTCCAGTATAGTTTTGGATGAAATAGATTTGCATCTGTGTTATATTAGTTAGAGAAACACAATATCAAAAACAATCTGGTATTGGAAGACATGGACTGCAGGCACTGTTCAGATCTTAATAATTACATAATAGTATTAATATGAATATATTTAAGATGTGTCCCAGACATATATATTTTCATAGGGGCAATGATTACTTGCAACAACGCTGAGTAAATCAACTGAGAATGCCATGTTTACTTCTTTGCACTGTTTTATTTAAGGAATACAAATGCATTGTTAAAACAACACTTACAATAAGGATATTAGTAAAATAGTCCAAATTAATAAATGGTCGGCCTTGTCACATTTTTTACATTTTAGTCATTTAGCATATGATCTCATTGATAGCGAGTTTCAGTGAACAAAAGGACATCCCCCTGGAGCAACGTAGCGTAAAGTGCATTGCTCAAGGACATAATGACATTTGGCACAGTCGTGTTGGGAATCGCTTACACCTATAGGCTGTTTGTCTATTCCAGCCTTCTCATGATTGGTCTGATCCAACTGAACACAGCCTGACTGGTTTTGTTTTTACTTTAATGAAAACTTGTTAAATTGCAGCTTTTTTAAGGTATTAGAGGAGACTGATCCAGGCCCAAGTTCAGAACACAGTGTGTGATTATAAATGGTTTTGTGGCAACATTAGGTATTGGGAATAACAGACACTTGGAAAGGGTGTGTGTGTGTATGCATGCATGTGCATGCGTGCGTGTAGGGTTCCCTTTTTTTACTTTAGCCCCTGCCCCCCAAAATGCCTGTGCATGGCCCTGGGTGGAATACAAACATCATGATGTGTTCCAGTCACACAATGCCTATGGAATACATGGAAAATATACATGTTTATTTTCCTAAGCTTGGTTTTGTCAATTTTCAACATTCGTGTCAACTTGTTAGTTAACATATCCTGAAGAGAAGAGTGAGCTTAGATAAGCTTGAATTCTCAGCATAATCACCCTTAATAACATAATTCTCAGTCAGCCGTTGTCACGGTTTCCATGAATAAAATGTGTCTGTTTTTCAAATATCTCTCACATTTTTCTCATCCACACTTCAGCACCATGGAAAGCATTATATTCAAAATAGCTTATGGTGACAGAATGACCAACAGTTATGAAAAGAGACAGCAAGTAAAAAAGAGGCTCAGCAGACCAGCAACAGAGAGTCATTAATCAATTTAGAAGATATTGCTTTTCAAAGCTATAAATGCACTATTAACGATTTATGGAATATCTACTAAATCAATAGTAGAATGTCTATTGAAAACAAATGTTATAAATGTATGCCAGGCATTTATAGATTAAATCAGACTCTGTTTGATGTGTCTATGTAAATCATTAACATTTTTATTGATCATCAAATCTATAAATGGGTTATTATTGATTTCTGGAATTTCTACTAAATCATATGTAGAATTTCTGTTTAAATCAAAGGTTGTAAAAGTATGCCAGGCATTTATAGAATAAATCGGAAGTTCAATCAATAGGCATAGACCGTCATCTGCTGACGAAACACAATACTTCCTGCACAAAACCAACACTTTCGCAATGGACACGGCTCCCCTTTGCTTTCTCTTCTGGTGGACTAGCTTCCCAGGGTAGTGGACTATGTGAATTTAGGTATGAATTAAAAAAATGCCCCACTTACCGAGGTCTTATTTTCTACCATTTTGGTATAGATTGTTAATAAGGTATTGATTTTCAAAGCTATTGGCGAATGTCTGGTGAATGATGGAGGTAAAGTTAGTTTTATATTCAGAGATTCATTAGACAATCAACAGACATTCAGTGTTAAAGTATTGAACCATTGAAAACTGCTATCATTCTTCATTTAAGTGTTTTTATGAATAAGTTTTTGTTTAGAAAAACATGCATTTATTCACACCACTCTTTAAAATAAAAAAAATGTGATTCAATATAACTCCTAATACTTATGCGGAAGTTTTATACAACATGTATAAAACTTTTAAAAAATGAATTTATTTGCAATAACATTTTCAAAAAATTATCATAGAAACTTTGCTAATACTGTTCTAATTAGAGCTGGACAACTTTTAAAACCTGTGATTTAATGAAAAAAAAAGATCCAAATTATTCTGCAGACATCTGAAAATGTTGATGATTTGAATATATTGATCAAATTTTATAAAAACACATTTATGTATTTACAATAACCTTTTCAAAATTAATCATGCTAGCAATTAAAGAAATAATTAGACACATATAATGAGTGGTGGCCCATAGGTCAAGATCATTTTATTTGTATAGCGCATTTACAACAGCCACTAGTCTGGCCAAAGTGCTTTACAGAAAACTAATACATCTCAAAAGAGAGTAATAAAAAATACCTATAATGCAACACACAGTAACACAAGTATGAAAGCAGTATCAAACGTAGGCTAAAAATAAAAAGGTAAAATCAGCCAGAGATGAAGGTTAGTGTGCTAAAGAGAACAGGTTTTTAATAAAGACTAAAAGACAGACAAGGTAGGGGCCGTTCTAATCTGTAGGGGCATGGAGTTCCAGAGTCGTGGGCCTGATACTGCAAAAGCACACTCACCTCTACACATGAGTCTAACACAAGGGACTACCAGCAAAGCCTGATCAAGAGATATTAGGCTTCGGGATGGAGTGTAAAAATTGACAAGTTCAGAGAGCTTGACCGGGGCAAGGTTATGTAGAGATTTAAAAACAAATATCACAGACAGGAAGTAGGAAGTGAAAATTACAAATTAACACATTTACAATGATGTAGGACATCATCCTGTATAAAACAAAATTTTTGGGATATCTGGATTTTAAAAACGTACAGAAATCTAGTTAGAAATTAGTGAAGCATTTTGATTTTGACTTGTTTGTATGGCCCCCAAACATTGCACACTGGTCCAGGAGCAATGGGGGCTTGACAATATCCAATAAAAATCATTATTCACACATTTACACATAAAAAACAACAAAATGTACATACATTCCTAAATTTTTTTTGGGAACATTGGTGGTGGATGAAGTGGACTTTCCCCCTCACTGTGTAAAGTGCTTTGAGTTCCTTGGAAGAAAAGTGCTATATAAGTTGAACTTGTTGTTGTTATTATTATTATTTTAATATTATAATTATTAAAAAATATAAAATTCAAAGAGTCAGGATGTTTGATTTCATTCATCCATATTATAGCCATATAACGCTCTCAGACAAGGAGGTAAAATCAGAAGCCTTTTATTTGATGTATAGCTCCAGAGAATAAAGCAGTTGGTAATGAAAATAGAATAATAACCACAGAATCATGGATACACAGAGAACCAGGTACTGATGTATAAGGCGCAAGGACTGGAGGCAGGATCAAAGTCGATAGTCCACAGGCTGGGGTCGGTACACGTGAGGTCTCAGGCAAAGGCACACAATCAGGATCCAAACTCGTAGTATAGTATAAACAGGCAATGGGTCGTCAACAGGCAGAATGGCAGAAGTACAGCTCAGGGAAACAGAACACAAAACTAGGTCAATACACGGGAGATCAATACATTGTCTTAGAATGCTCAGTAAGTAATAATGTAACAATACCTCGCAAAGAGGCAATGGTGTGTGTCTGCTTATATATAGACTGGGTGAGAGCAGGTGTTAGTACTCAGGTGATTGCGATGTGGAGAGTGTGCTGTGTTCATGGGCCATGGGAGGTGTGTGAGTAACAGTGTTGGGTGCATGCGTTACCGGTCTATCATTGGGAAACCTTACAGAACCCCCCCACCCCCCCAACGGGCGGCACCGGACGCCCCAACCCTGGGCCGGGGAGCAGGACGATCAGGGTGAGCCCGGTGAAACTCCTCCACCAGGGCCGGGGCAGGACGTCACGAGCGGCCACCCACGACCTCTCCTCCGGTCCGTAGCCCTCCCAGTCAATCAAGTACTGAAGGCCAGACCTACAGCGACGGGAATCCATCAGGCTCCACACGGAATAGGCAGGTCCATCACCGACGTCCAGCGGAGGCGGAACCCAGTCCACGGGATGGTGCATGGGACTATAATGCACAGGTTTTAACAGGGAGACATGAAAGGAGGGGGACATACGGAATTGAAGGGGCAACTGCAGATGGTAAGTCGCGGGGTTGATATGGACCTTATATGGCCCCAGATACCTGGGATTCAGTTTCTTACAGTGATTCTTAAAACAAATATCACGCATAGAAAGCCATACCCGTTGTCCCGGGTGGAATATAAGAGTGGGTCTCCTTCTCCTGTCCGCTTGATCCTTCTGTCTCTGTGAGTCCTGCCCAAGATGTTGATGTGCCACATCCCACACTGCCGAGCTGCGCTTAAACCAATCCTCCACAGACTCCACCCGGCAACCCGTGGTGTCCCACGGGAACAGGGGAGGCTCATAACCAAAAACACACTGGAAAGGGGTTAGCCGTAACGAAGAATGCACAAGTGAATTTTGGGCGTATTCCACCCAGGGTAAATATCTACTCCAAGTATGTTGTTGAGTGGCACAGTGCTGGTGCAGAAACTTCCTTCTCCTGATTCAATCTTTCGTTTTGCCCGTTAGATTGCGGGTGGTGTCCAGAGGAGAGACTGACCGCTATTCCTAGTCTATTGCAAAATGCTGTCCATACCTGTGACGTGAACTGTGAACCTCTATCGGAGACAATGTCCTCCGGGAGGCCGAATTGGCGAAACACTTCTGAAAACACACATTCAGCTGCTTCCAATGTTGTGGGGAGCTGGGTTAGTGGCACCAATCTGCACATCTTGGAAAAGCAATCGATTAGCACCAATATAGTAGTAAATCCATTAGACTCAGGGAGATCCGTTACAAAATCCATGGCCAAATGCGACCACGGCCTGTGTTGTATGGGTAAGGGCATGAGCTCACCTGAAGGTAGCTGGCGGGTCGTCTTGGATTGCGCAAACACCGGGCAGGATAACACGTAGTCAGAGACATCCTCCTTCAGTGATGACCACCAATACTTCTTCCTTAATAAGTCCCAGGTTCGAGTAATACCCGGATGTCCAGTTCCCAGTGACGTATGACACCATCTTAATAATTGTGGTTGTACGGCAGCTGGAACGTAGGTCAAAGCAGGCAGGGTATCTGGAGGGGAAGGATCGGAAACAAGGGCAGTTCTGATTATATCATCTATGTCCCAATGAACAGGTCTTACCCAGAATGCCTCCAGGAGGATGGGTTCTGGAGCCAGGGAATGATGTGGTGGGTTGAACTGCCGTGACAGCGCATCAGCCTTGACATTCTTACTCCCTGGTAGATATGAGAGAGTAAACCTGAACCGGTTAAAAAAAAGAGACCATCGAGCTTGATGAGCATTTAACCTCTTAGCGTTCTTCAAATACTCCAAATTACGGTGGTCTGTTAAAACTTCAAACAGATGTTTGGCCCCCTCCAACCAATGCCGCCATTCTTCTAACGCCAATTTTATGGCCAATAATTCCTGACTCCCGACGTCGTAATTCTTCTCAGCAGGTGACAGCTTATGGAAAAAGAAAGCACAGGGATGTAGGGCGGGCTTTACGCCAGGGCGCTGTGAGAGCACTGCTCCCACCCCGACTTCTGATACATCCACTTCAACTGTAAACGGCAGATCAGGGTCGGGCTGACGAAGGGCAGGTGCTGTGGTGAAACATGATTTCAGAGTGTGAAAGGCTTGGACCTCTTCTCGAGCCCACTGCAAGTTCTTTCCCTTCTGCCTAACCATTCCATGTAGCGGGGCGGCCACTGAACCAAAGTTGCGCACACACTTTCTGTAATAATTGGCAAACCCAATGAACCTCTGAAGTTCCCTCACTGTCCGTGGTTGAGGCCAATAACTTACGGCCTTGACCTTATTGGCATCAATGTGAACCTCTCCAGGGGTGAGAACGTATCCCAAAAAGGACACGGTGGTAATGTGAAATTCACTCTTCTCCGCCTTAAAAAATACAACTCATGTTCCAAAAGTCGCTGTAATACTCTCTTGACGTGGTTCATGTGTTCAGCGTTGTCTTAGATTGCTCAGGAGGTAATAATGTAACAATACCTCGCAAAGAGGCAATGGTGTGTGCATGCTTATATATGGACTGGGTGAGAGCAGGTGTTAATACTCAGGTGATTGCGATCTGGAGAGTGTGCTGTGTTCATGGGCCATGGGAGGTGTGTGAGTAACAGAGTTGTGTGCATGCGTTACCGGTCTATCATGGGGAAACCTTACAAGCCATGGGTTTTCGAATCCAAAACCATAAGGCACTTCCATGTAGGTCAAAATATGACCTTTCCAGAGCTTTTTCACACTTTCTAAATGTATCATACAAACTTCATTACAGGTCCAAATTATTCTTCAAAGGGCTGGACAACTTTAAAAATGTATTTACAATAACCTTTTTCAAAATTGATCATTTAAAACTTTGCTACAGGTGCAAATTGTTCTAAATAGAGCTGGACAACTTTTACCTTTGATTTAAGGAATAAAATAATTTGGGATTTAACAGCAATTTTTAAAATCTGAAAATGTGCATTTATTCTCCATAACATTTTCAAAATGTATCATAGACTTCATTACAGTTCCAAAATATTCTGCAGATGGCTGAACAACTTTTACACCCTTTGATTTCCATGTCCAATCAAAATTGGATTTGAAAAGAAATTTATCAGATTTGGAAAAAACATTTTTATTTGCAATAGTTTTTTCAAAATGTATCACAAACACTTTGTTCTAAATGGAGCTGGACAACATTAACAACCTTTGATTTAAAGAAAAATATTATTTAAGATTTAACAACAATTTTTAAATGTGAAATGTGAATTTATTCTAAATAATATTTAAAAAATGTATCATAGAAACTTTATTACAGGTCCAAATTATTCTGCAGAAGGCTAGACAACTTCTACAACCAAAGATTTTTCACTGCCAGTGAAGCAAGACATTATATGGGTGCAAAATCGAACGCGTCAAGAGAGATTGCCAAATCAACTACTTGGTTAATTCTTAAAGATAAATACTCCACTGTTGAGCTCAGGAACATTAAAAGGATCAGAAAACCATGGAAAACAATTGTGGTAGATGACAGAAGAATAATTTCCCTGGTGAAGAATAACCCCTTCACAACAGTTGACCAGATCACGAACACTCTGCAGTAGGTAGGAGTATGTGTCTAAGTAAAACATCAAGAGAAGACTGTAACAGAGTAAATGCAGAGGGTTTACCACAATACGTAAAACGATTGGTAAGCCAAAAAAATTAAGATAAAATAAATAGATAAAATAAATAGAGTTTACCACTAAACAACCCAGTACAGTTCTGGAACAATATCCTATGGCTATTGGACACAAAGATCAACTTCTACCAAAATGAGGGGAAGAGTATGGAGAAGGGAATGAACTGCTCATAATCCGAAGCATACCACCTCATCTGTGAAGCATGGTGGAGGTAGTGTTTTGACATTGGCCTTTACAGACGGAACTGCTCATTATCTAAAGCATACCACCTCATCTGTGAAGCATGGTATAGGTAGTGTTTTGACATTGGCCTTTACAGATGGAACTGCTCATGATCTAAAGCATACCACCTCATATGTGAAGCATGGTGGAGGTAGTGTTTTGACATGGGTTGTAAAAGTTGTCCAACTCTATTTAGAACAATATGCACCTGCAGCAAAGTTTTACTGATCAATTTTGAAAATGTTAAAGGACCTGTAATGATAAACTCCAAGGTCTTGAGAAAAACACTGTTTATTGTAAACAGGTTGTAGAGGTCCAAAAAACAGAGTTACATAGGATATTCCAAGACAGATTAATTATAAACAAAGCAGGGGTCAGGCCAGCATAAAGTACAAAGTGAAATCCAAGGCAGAAAGATCATCAAACAAGCAAAGGTCAAAACCGGAATAACAATAAATAACTGGAATGCTTAGAATGGAGAAAACATATACTCACAATACCTCGCAAAGAGGCTAAGGATTGTGTGTGGCTTAAATACAGAGTGAGTGAGAGCAGGAGAATGGAATTAGGCTGATTGTGTCCGGGTATGGGAAATGTAGTTCTTTGGAGACCTGACTAGGGAAGCTGTAGTCCACAGGAAGTAGAACTGGTGAATGGGAATTGTAGTTCTGAGTAACATAAACAAAGGAAGTGGCTGTTTTCTGGGAAGGAGAACTGGGAAACCTTACAGAACTCCCCCCCAAGGCGCAGCTCCTGAGGCGTCAAACGGTGAACACGCCACAGGACAGCAGAAGACCCAGGCAGGAGACCGCAGCGGCAGAAACCAGGCCGGCGGAGGCACACCAGGGTAAAGCAGACAAGCAGACCGGGAAGGTGGAAGGAGCCATGGCGGGCCGGAGGGCGGAGGCAGCAGCAGCGGACCGGAGGGACGAAGGATCAACGGAGGTCCGGAAGATGGAGGCAGCAGCGACGGGCCGGAAGGACGAAGCAGCAACGGTGGGCCAGAGGGCGGAGGCAGCAGCAGTGGACCGGAGGGACGAAGAATCAATGGAGGTCCGGAGGATGGAGGCAGCAGCGACGGGCCGGAAGGACGAAGCAGCAACAGCGGGCCGGAGGGCGGAGGCAACAGCAGCGGACCAGAGGGACGAAGAAACAACGGCGGTCCGGAGGACGGAGGCAGCAGCGACGGACCGGATGGCTGAGTCCGGGCAGGCGGAGGTCCGGCCAAGCAAGGGAGAAGCGGAAGCCGAGGCGAAGGCGGACCAGGCACCGGAACCACAGCAGACACAGGAATCTGCAAACACACAGCACAAACAGACACA
>JACXGM010040546.1:0-10289 GCA_016801145.1 Umbra pygmaea
CACACTTGAATCCAGGCTAGGGGACACACACTTGAATCCAGGCTAGGGGAGACACATACATGAATCCAGGCTAGGGGAGACACATACTTGAATCCATGCTAGGGGAGACACTTGAATCCAGGCTAGGGGAGACACATACATGAATCCAGGCTAGGGGAGACACATACATGAATCCAGGCTAGGGGAGACACATACTTGCATTTTCATTATGAACTGGATGGCTCACATCTAGTGTTAAAGGTTATGTATAAGGTTATGATGTCACATACTTATCGATCGAGCCAACCATGTAGTATACCATGGGGAACCAGCTGATGGTCTCTAGGAACTGAGTGTCAGGTCTGATGAGACAACCAATCACAACAGAGCAGATTATCACAAACAGACACTGAGAAAATATAGAGAAATACTGTATATACATTTATGTATAAATGGATATACTGTATATGGATGTCCTTTTGAAATATTTTGGATTTTTGTGACCATTCAATATAAAATATTTGTGACGTTTATAACGCTCGTTGTTCCACAGTTTAACTTGCGATTCCAAAAAAGAGTCAGTAGTGAAGGAGAAAGGATTGAAACCTGGTTAACTTACTGGTTATCCAGTAGCAACACAATGGGGTTCAGATCTTTCCTCTGTCTGTAGGAAGCTCTAAGTGGGACGATGAAGTTGTACAGTCCATTCCCTGCGGTTTCAGCAGACACAATGATTGGCTTGTTCTTTAATCTGTATGCATTGGCATCCTGAGTGTTGTTATGCTCACAGCCCTACAGGGAAAAATAACATACATTTTTTATGTATAAGTTTTTTTTCTTGTTAGTTTCTTTTGAAACACAGGCAAATGCTGTGTGCATACAGTATATAGTGCCTTGCGAAAGTATTCGGCCCCCTTGAACTTTTCAACCTTTTGCCACATTTCAGGCTTCAAACATAAAGATATGAAACTGGAAATTTTTATGAAGAACCAACAACAAGTAGGACACAATCATGAAGTCGAACAAAATTTATTGGATATTTCAAACTTTAACAAATTGGGTGAGCATAATTATTCAGCCCCTTTACTTTCAGTGCAGCAAACTCTCTCGAGAAGTTCAGTGAGGATCTCTGAATGATCCAATGTTGACCTAAATGACTAATGATGATAAATAGAATCCACCTGTGTGTAATCAAGTCTCCGTATAGATGCACCTGCTCTGTGATAGTCTGAGAGGTAATTTGAAAGCCCAGAGAGCATCATGAAGAACAAGGAACACACCAGGCAGGTCCGAGATACTGTTGTGGAGAAATTTAAAGCCGGATTTTTATACAGAAAGATTTCCCAAACTTTAAATATCCCAAGGAGCACTGTGCATGCGATAATTTTGAAATGGAAGGAGTATCAGACCACTGCAAATCTACCAAGACCCGGCCGTCCCTCTAAACTTTCAGCTCATACAAGGAGAAGACTGATCAGAGATGCAGCCAAAAGGCCCATGATCACTCTGGATGAACTGCAGAGATCTACAGCTGAGGTGGGCGAGTATGTCCATAGGACAACAATCAGTCGTATACTGCACAAATCTGGCCTTTATGGAAGACTGGCAAGAAGAAAGCCATTTCTGAAAGATATCCATAAATAGTGTTGTTTAAAGTTTGCCACAAGCCACCTGGGAGACACACCAAACATGTGGAAGAAGATGCTCTGGTCAGATGAAACCAAAATTGAACTTTTTGGCAGAGTTTGCTGCATTGAAAGTAAAGGGGCTGAATAATTTTGCTCGCCCAATTTGTTTTTGCCCAAGTTGTTTTTTATTTGTTAAAAAAGTTTGAAATATCCAATAAATTTCGTTCCACTTCATGATTGTGTCCCACTTGTTGTTGCTTCTTCACAAAAAATTACAGTTTCATATCTTTATGTTTGAAGCCTGAAATGTGGCAAAAGGTGGAAATGTTCAAGGGGGCCGAATACTTACGCAAGGAACTGTAAATGCGAGAGCCGCATCACATGCTTTATCTCGCACAAGAAAACAATCTCATGAATATCAACAAACAAAAAGGCCAAAACCAAAACAGCACAAAAGAATGAGGTGTGACCAATAAAATAAATAAAGTGTGACAGAACAATAAATTGTTTGTCTCCTCACCAGTTCATTATTCCAACCCCTTACGAAACTCCGCCTCAACAGTGCCGGCCCGAGCCTTTTGGGGGCCCTAAGCAAAATTTGATTTGGGGCCCCCTCCTACCATGCGAAGTCACCTGTGCACTTGATTGAGGGCCCCCTGGTGGCCACAGGGCCCCAAGCAGCCGCTTAGTTCGCTTATGCCTGGGGCCGGCCCTGCCAATATAGACTGTATATATTTTTTACATGGAACATGTTCTGCATAGAGGTAAGGACCAAAGAAAGTAAAAGTAATTTTTAGCACAGGTAATATATACATTTAATATATACATTATTTAAACAGTATATACAGTGTATTTACAGTACAGTAGGGATTTACTGTATAGTATACATATCTATTCCTTGATGCTCCACGAAGAGTGTTTTGGTTCATTGTTTTGAAAGTCCCAGAACCTTAAATGAACACTGGACTCTAAAACCTGACAATATGCTGATCGCATTGTGCCTATTGGCCATTCAACGCTTTGGTTGTCAATAATAACAGTGCTAACCTATACTGCCAAACATACCAGTCAACTGTTAAGAGTTTTTGTGTTGTATTTTGAGTCATTCAACCAGGCTTTCTTGTGTCTCTTAAGCAGGGTCTTCCTCTGTTAACCAAAAATAAAATAACGTTTTCAACATACACAATATCTTAATCAAATATGAGGATAGAATGATTACGCTGTTGTGTTTGTTGGCTGGTTTTGTTACGGCCGTGAAGAATAGTTTGCTGACATTATCTAAGGTGCAGCACCACCCCCTGGTGGTAAGATAGAGCACGACTTTTACATTTTTATGCCTTTCAATAAAACACCACATACAGACTGGTTTATTAAACGGTCGTTGTAACTTTCTGTGAATCTTTACAGTAATATTCTATGTTTAGTCGTTAAAATATTTGACTTGTGTGCTGTTAGCCAGGGGCTTTTGAATAGCATGGTGTTGGTTACTATAATTCAACATGCTGTTTCCTTCAGTATTGTGTTTTATTGTAATCTGTTGAGTGATTACTTTTATTTATTGAGTGTGTTGGTAGGTGTCAGTGATTAATTGATTGTAGTTGGTTGGGTGGCGCTGCCCAGTTCATGCAAGGAAAGCTTTAATTAGGTTACAATATTTACATCCATCTGACACACACACACTCTTGCATGCAAGCACACACACACACAGGTGCACAAGTGCACAAATACTTTTGTTTTTCTATCTTTGTGGGTCCCTGAGAACTAATCTTGACCTAAAAATCTATGTTCCCTATTTCCTAACCCTGAACTTTACCCTAACACTAACCATGCCCTTACCGGTAATGCCTAAACCTAATAGTAACCCCAGATCTAACCATATGCCCAACAGTATGTTTTTCCCTAAACCTAACCCCTGACCAATAAATCTCAATTCCCCTCATGGGGACGTGGAAAATGTCCCCACAATCTCAAATCTGTCAGGTTTTTGTATGGTTGTGGGGCCATCAGGGACCCATTAGAAACTGACAACTATACATAAACATGTCCACACACACACACACACAAAATATCAGCTTAAATCATCTAGTCACCACACACTGAAACAAGTTTTTGTAATTATTATAGAAACAAAAATTCTAATTTATTAAAGAAAACTATTGCAAGAACAAGAACATCTTACCATTGGCTTCTACCTGCAAATAATGTGTTTCTGTCAAATTCTCGTGAGAAAAATCACACGTTGAAGGATTACTATTCAGCCTGTGAATCTGAAGGAAAATGATGTCCAAACCAAATTCTACAGAAGTTAGAGATAATGCAATACAAAATAATATCTACGTTTTAAATATGTGTTTGTTTTTGTATATCCCAGTGACAGGCCCGGAACTACGCACGGGCAAAGTGGGGCATTGCCTCCCCAGATAGAATCTTTGTCCCCCCAGTTCTGTTTCCTCAGAAGCATTGCAAATGGTATATGAATGAAGTTAATGCCCCCTTATTGATAAAAATGCCCCCTCAGTCATTTCAACCTGCCTAGTTAGCAAAGTTTGATCTATAATCAGGGTACGAGTTGTATCACACTCAGGCGTTAGTAATTGGTCTTGTCCAATTTTACCCCACTAACCCTGCTCCATCAGCAGCTCCACAAACCCCCACTTCACAGATGTAGGATGGTGAAGGGTGCTGACATGGTTCATCCAACCACATGTCACCATGCCGGATGATTGTTTCCTCACTGCTCATCCAACATGGAAGCATTTGATCAGATCATGTATGGGCCGGTTAAGCTCACCAACTGTACTTCCGGGATTGAATTCAAAGGTACCCAATCTTCCTACACGTGTTCACTGGAAAGCAACATGGCAAGGTAGATAATCCAGAGAAGCCATCGTCAGGCTCACAAATCTACTTGAATCTTGTGCAAGCAGGTCAATACTCACTACAAAATGTTTAAAGCCGTTACTACAGAGACAGGTTGCTTTACCAGACATAAATATTGAATTGTTGTATTTCTGAAGATACAACCAATGTCATTATTCATTTTAGTTTCAAAAACTAAACAGAAGAGATGACAATGAACAATTTGCTTTCAGTAATTTGAGAGAATAGGTCAGGTTTGAACACTTTTGCACGAAAAAGTATAAAATCAAAATTATTCAACCCCCATTGCAAATTGGGTTTAATGTCAAAATATATAGACTTTCAGCCGTTTGCAATTAACAAATCAGACAAAAGCAATTGAAACAGCACAACACAACGAATGCATCAAGTGGTTTCCCCAAATCCAGCTGAAAATGCTACTCATTATGACTTCTCCCGTCTCAAAATTATTCAAACCCCTGAATAGAATTCAGCACAAATATGCAAAACAGGTGTTTCCTCAAGCACATCTGATGCAACAAATCAAGGCCATCATTAGTTCCACCAGGTGTGCTTGAGCTGGAACACATGAAACAACTGGACTGGCTGGGGCTTTGTTGAGTGTCACATTTGACTGCATGTGAGAAACATTGCAAGTCAAAAGAATGGTCCAAAATGTTTAGAGAATAGATAATTTCCTTCACAAACAAGGAACAGGATACAAAAAGATAGTGAAGGCACTGAATGTTCCCAGAGACACTGTTGGAAGCATATGTTGCAAGTTCTACGTTAATAAGACTGGTGGTTACACTACCTGGAAGAAGCAGAAAAGGAAGCTATCAACGGTTGCAACCAGATTTCTGAGAGGTCAGGTTGTGAAATACACCTGAGTGACTGCAAAAGAACTGCAGCAGGACTTGGTGGAAACAGGCACTGAGGTTTCAGTGAACACAGTAAGGCGCAAAGTAAACGCAGAAAGGTTTCCATCCCAGAACTCAGAGACTTACACCAATACTGACCCAAAAGCACAAGTCAACTCCAATATGCTCAAGATAATATTAAAAAGCCACAGAGGTTTTGTGATTCTGTTCTGTGGAGCAATGAAACAAAACTAGAACTTTTCGGCACAATGGATCAACAGTATATCTGGAGGAAGTATAATGAAACATACAGTGAAAAGAACACTCTGCCCACAGTCAAGCATGATAGTGGCTCAGTGATGCTCTGGGGCTGCTTTGCATCCTCTGGCACAGAAAGCCTACAGCATGTGGAAGGCAAGATGGATTAATTGAAGTTTCAGGAAATCCTAGGAGAAAACGTCATGCCGTCTGTGAGGAAGGGGAAGCTTGACATCATTGGACCTTCCAAACAATGATCCCAAGCAGACCAAGGGTTGGTTGCAGAAGAAATCAAAAGTAGAATTTGGGGAACCACATGAAGCATTCAATTGATATTTCAATTGCTTTTGTTTGATGTGTTGATTGCAAACAATAAACCCAATTTGCAATGGGGGTTGAATCATTTTTATTGCAACTACATTTTTCTGCATCAAGATCCTTAAAGTATATCAATGACGTTATTAGTATAATTTACCTTTTCCAGTTTGAGGCAACAGGGTTGTACCTTTTCCCGCAGTAGATGGCACAGTGTTGGAGACACACCAATGTAGGGCACATTGTGAGGATAGCCTTTAACATAACTTGAAATTAACAGAAGAAAGAATTATATTTACTTTGCATGTAACTGTAGGGTATGGATCTCCCATTCAGATGAGTGGTCCATGTGTCAAGATCATCCGTAACCCACTGAATAGGTCTAAACCTGCAGTTTGGAATGACTACTGGGTATGCAACTTTTGTTCCAGCCATAGCACTAACCTGTCGGTTTCTATCAGCTACATATGGACTTTTATCAGGTGGGTTTTGTGCTGAGCTAAATAAAACCTGATCGAAGTGTATCATATTAATACCATAGTTGTTGACAATTTACTCTACTGAAATAACTTCCCCACAAATAAATCATAAATAAATATACACAAAGATTTAATTTATGTAAATAAATGAAACGTACGTCTCAGTTGACAGTTCCTCATTGGATGACATGGTTTCATCCTCTGATTGGTCGATGTACATGTCACATGTGTGCAGTAAGGAAGTGTCTGGCACTTCCAACACAGGACTGATGCTGGGCTTCCTGCCACTTCCATTGACGTCCTCTGGGGGGAGACAGAGTGTGGGCCCACAGCTGGGCGTGTTTTTTCTGTCCTGGAGGCCTATAACCACAGTGCCTGTACAAGGTCCAGACAGCAAGTACAACATGATATTGCCTGTTGGCATATACTCTCTGAAGTCAATTAACCCACAATATTTAATAAAATTACTGATTATGTTTTATTAATGCAGAATAACCCCTGACTCCATTCCAAATGCCACACTAAAACCCTTCTTAGTACACTTGTAAAACTCCACTTTCCTCAACTGGTATAACGTCCTCATGCAATACAACATTTGTTTCTTTGAATACTTCTTCACTTCATATTACGTAGTATTTTATGATAATGGATTCAGTGTCATATTCCTGACCCATGTCAGCGATGACACTGTGTACCGGCAGACGCGCCTCTCTCTGTGTCTTAAAGGTGGAGTTCTCCTCCTTGGTCATGCTGATGTAAAAGCACGTATCGTGGGGACTCATCCTGTACTGCGACCCGGGGTTTAGCAGTATCGTCTTACTGTCCCCACGGCGCACGCCGATCAGACACACACCGTACCTGAGAACAGACAGACACAGTCAGACGGGCAGACAGACGGAAAGACAGACAAACAGGCCGAGAGCTACAGTACATCACACCGTCTCGAGGGACACAGGATGAGAACGGAGGGGGCGGGGCATCTGTTCAAACATCTGTCTGGGGCCCGTTATTTTTCCATGAGCACAACGTGTGACGAGAAGGAACTCACTTCTTATGGGCATGGAAGGAAGTGTGGGTGAAGCTTTTCCCCATGTACTCTGAGAAGAAGATGCTGTCTCGCACGGTGATGTTGTAGACCTCGTTCCCGGAACACTTCCCGTAGGTTCTGTGCCACTGCACCGGGGAACGCTGCCCCTCCCTAGAGTGCACAGGCACGTTTGACAACAATTCCTGCAGGGAACTCTCTTCATAACGTATTATAAACAAAGATGCTCCAGAATAGCTCATGTGTAATGCAGTGTAATAGCGAATAGTCAAACAAAGTGACACTGCTCAGTTGTGTTTATTTGAGGCTAGGTAGTCTAGAAAGGCCTGTGTATTTTCTCCTTCGGAAGTCGTGAGCAGAGTAGTAAAATGTATAAAGTAAAACTCCTCGGCTGGGTTCAACTGTTTTGGTAAGTTCCTAATTAAATCCTAAATTCCCAGCTAAGGAGAGTTCATAACTAACCAGTGACGTTAATGTTGATTTACAATTTTTTTGGGATTCATAGATCACTGGACAGTTACACTCTTTACCTTGCAATTTTTGTCATAATTTGAAACTTCCCAAAACTAGTGAACTCAGCCGAACTCAGAAAAGTACTTTTACTTTGTACTCCTTCCAACTTTGGTCATGAGTAGTAGAGGTCAGAGATGCTCACAAGTCTCTGAGCTAGAGTCCAAGTCAAGTCTCAAGTCTTTGAGCTAGAGTCCAAGTAGAGTCTCAAGTCTTTGAGCTAGAGTCCAAGTAGAGTCTCAAGTCTTTGAGCTAGAGTCCAAGTCAAGTCTCAAGTCTTTGAGCTAGAGTCCAAGTCAAGTCTCAAGTCTCTCATGGTTATAAATGTTGTATTACCTGCTGCGTTCCATCCAGGCTGCTTAAAACATTACATAGCTATACAGTATAAGAAATTCAAAGCATGTAAATGTAATACAGTATGTTATTATGACTACTTTATCTTTTAGAATACTGTAGTTGCTTTGATGATTTGTTTGGCATATAATCAGTGTAAACAGGCTATTGCAATATATGACAAAAAACACCAGGAACACTTTAGTTTAAAATTAATAACTATATTTTGCCTTATAACATGGACATACAGGATAGGTCACACCAAATATTGAGGTACTAAAAAAGAAAGAATTTTCTTCTCTGTTGCTGAATCATAATGACCGTGCCATAATTAACATCCTCCTCCCAATTAGTGCAAACTGTAAAAAAACTAATTGTAGCAAAATGCAAAACGCTATTGCTGCCAAAAACAAGGTCAATTATTAGACAGTTACTCTAAAATTATTAGCAATAATAATGGTAAAAAGCACAACCATGTAATGTGCACTGCGTCTACAACTAATGACGGCTTATAAACTACGGTAAGTCAACACATCCCCCAGAATCTCAAGTCCAGTGTAACGTTAACTATATAAAACAGGTAACGTTACATGATCAACAATTAACCTGTAACCTGTTTGCAGCCACTTAATAATTAACGCGGTGGCAGCCAGTGGGACGTAAATGATTACGTTCATCAACTACCACAAGTTTGGCAAGCAAACAAACGCTCATTCATCTTTTCATAACATCTAGCGAATGACAGTCGGAGTAAGGTAATACCTCTGTATTTTCAGAATACTTGGAGAAGATCGAAAGGCAGACTGAGGAGATTATCCATCTGAGGACCCAGCTGGCACTGCAGTCAGGTAAACACATGACTCTAGTTATGCTTTGTGTCTTCATAAAACACTTCATTCGTTTTGAATGTCGTGCAATATGTCAGTGTTATATAATGGTGTTTAACTGCTTATTTGTAGGTCCAGGAAATTCACTTTTGTGCCACATAGGCACAAGGAGTGAAGAGCTGCGCTCCGTGTCGAACCAGGTGGCCCCAGTGCTTGCGTCCAAGCAAATGGCCCGGTGGGGGAGTTGTTGTTCCCTAATGTTCAGGGTATTCAGCTCCCCCTGGACAACCTGGTAAGCAGTTTATTTTCATTAAAGCATTTAAACTTAGATGTTACGTGTTTCTAATTACTTAATACATAACATAAGCTTTCAAGTATAAAACTTTTAAATTCTTCCTGTAGGTTCACTGTTTGTCTGTTAAGGCTGGTAAGGACCTGAAGAACACGGTGTGGCTCTCACAAACGCATAATAGCATTCGCCACCATGCATTCTCACGAACGCTCTTGCAGTCTTGACAACATGGACAGGATCTGGGAACAAGACCAGCTTCAGGGACCTTTTTCTCAGGACTATTCTTCAAAGTAAGTTATTTAGTACTTTGCTATTAGATTCTTGTTCATTTTAAAATACTTTTTTCTCAATCATGTCAAACTCTGGTTGCCACTAAAGCCAGCACCTCCTTTGGCCGCTTCTCCTTCCAGTTCTCTGCTTTTAATGATTGGAATTTTCTACAAAAATCCCTGAAGTTTGATTCTATTGTCCCATTAACCACCTTCAAAGCACTACTAACCAATCTACTGTCAGACCCCTGCACATGTTAATCCCACCCTACCATCTTCTGTCATTATGCACTTTGCACAATCTGACCAGCATAGCCGTCTCTGTATATTTTGCACACTCCATCTCCCACAGTCCCGGTCATTATGCCACTTACCATAGTGTTATTTACGCACAGCCACTTTGTACCTCAACAATTGTACCCATCTACCTCAGCCCCAAGGCCGTAACCAGGATTTAACAAATACCGAGGTCAAAAATACCAACCCCCCAAAAAAAAGACATTTTAAAAGACAACATATTTATTTTCAATAACAACGTTTTTGTTAATTCAACAATAGGTTATGTTTGGGCCATGCTTAATAAAAAGATAATATTCATCACTTCACAACACCTTAATTATCCATATAATATTTAG
>JACXGM010040547.1:0-10288 GCA_016801145.1 Umbra pygmaea
AGTAAAACAGAAATAGATACTAGTAACTATTAGAATAGTTACTAGTAACTAAAAAATAAGTACTAGTATCTAAAACAATTGTATAGTCACACCGAAATAGATACTAGTAACTATTGGAATAGTTACTAGTAATTAAAGAATAGTTACTAGTATCTAATGAATAGTTACTAGTAAAACTGGAATAGATACTAGTAACTAAAGAAATAGATACTAGTAACTAAATAATAAGTACTAGTAACTTTAAAATAGTGACTAGTACATTTTTAGAATTAAATGTTAAAACGGCCTGCCATAACAGTTAGGCTTTGACCCAAATGGTAACCTGTTCACATTAGAATAGAGTATGTTTATGTCTGGAGCTCATTTTACAGGACTGATAATAAAAAATATACATTTTATTCATATTTTTTGCTTCAGTGGAGAGGAAAGTGATGAGTCTCTCCCGAAAGTGCATTGGGCCTGATTTAAACCTAGGCTAGACCGGAGGCATTGGCTTAGACTGCTGCACCACTCTTCAATTATTTTTCAATCTAGATATATTTTTAAATCCTTAATGTCAGAAATGTACAATTTGTACCATTACACAAAATGAAGATGGGCCACTGAGGGGGCACAGTGGTCTGAGTCACTGCCCCGCAGTACAGATTCATCATTTCGGCTAGGAGTTTAAATCCTCGTTGCGGCATACTGAGAGTGAACAGGGGTCCTGCAGAGGGCGGCACAACTTTTTTCAGCACCGCCCACACATCAATAAATAGAGAGGGGAGAATATAATGTAGAACCCTGTAGTTCTACATTTTATTCTGAGAGAGAGGCAGGTACCATATCGTGTTTCAAAGAAATTGTTGATGTTTGTAGAAATTTTAATCAGGTATGGGTAGTGATAGCTTAAAATAGGAAAACACTCAGTCATTAAACCCGTGCCATTATTATGAGAAGGGAGAAAACACCAAAATACTTCAGTCATTGTAAAGCTAATTTACATCCAATTTCGTCTTCCCTCCATGCGTTTTATAACATTGATGGTACTGTAGGTAGATTTCACCCCATTAGGACTTAATCTGTTATCCTTATAACCAAGTCAAGACGACCTTGTCATTATTTTTCATGATATATTCATCCATTTGAGAACCTTGGTGTTACATTGAGTGATGTTACTCACAGTTGCTCTAGACACATGGTGATATAGTGAGTGATGTTATAAAATGAGTTTGAGGTTAGGGAATAACACACAGAGTCAGAATGTCACATGGTTGTAGAACGTTCCTTTACTCCCCGACCCACCCCCCCTGTTTCTCCTTCAACCCACTGATGTCACACGCGTGTGCACACGCTGACAGCAATCAGTCAGGTTGCCATGCCGCCTGCTGTCACAGCAACCCTTGACATTTCCAATCAGCAGGGAGAGAACATTTATGGGAGAACAGAATGAACAAAACAGAGAGGAGCATAAGAGAGGCAGAGAGGAGACAGAGCTAATGAAGTGATAAATACACAATGAAACTGCTTGACTGCAGAAACAGCCACTGTAATATCTTTTACCAGGATAGCGATCTACTACACTCCTTTACCGTGAATAATCAAACAAATACATATCGTATGCAAGTGTTTGAAATGTTTACACAGCTATCACAAGAGTAAAGTGCTCACTTATTTGTGCTGTCTTCCAATCAAGTGAAGCAGTCCTTGTACACCATCAGCTACTGTATCTGAACCCCATCAGCTATCTATAAAAACCCTGTTAGCTATCTAAACCCCAGTTTGTAAATCGTAGTTCTGAGGACCAGAGCCTACACTGAAATATGCAGATGTAAAGGACCCTACAACTCATGTTGTTGTCGGTGACTTTCTTCAAAGATAATCCAACAAGTTCAACATGTTCCTCGAAACATAATAGATACCTTATTCCTCCGTAGCATGTTCAGTACCACATCCAAAGGTCTGTTGTATTAAACCTAGAGTACAGATCAGTCCAGAGGTGACAGTTGACATTTGAAAATGAGTTTTGTGTCTTTTAATGTGTTCTTCCTTGGATTTTGGTTAGAAGTGTGTGTCTTCTTTCCTAGAGTGATCCATTGCTCTAGTCCGCTGCTCCAGGTGCATGTTTACCGCTGCCACGTGACATGGGTTCAAATCTTTTTTGGGGTGAGGGGGTTTACCTGCCTTTCTCCCCCTCCAGTTTTTCATGTCCATTTCCCCTTAAGCCCTGTTTCATCGGAAAACCCTCAGCAGGTGAAGCATGGTTGAAGATCAATCACGTTCTTCCTCCAAGCAGGTGTCATCAAACCATCCGATTCTTATCACACTGCTTGTTTAACTTGGAAGCCCTAAGTTGATACATGCGTGGGTACCTGCGTATACCCACCTGTCCTCTTGTCTACTGAGTGCCTCGGCGGAGTCCTGTGACCAGGATACAAACCCTGGCAACCGTAATGCAGTCGTGTTGCGAGGCAGCGAATAAAGACGTGTTCAAAAGGCTCTCTTTCCTCACTGTCTTTGTAATTATCAAGTATAAAAATGCACCAAATACATTGTGCCTACTGATCTGTGTATACTGAATATTATAGTGACGCCATTTTGTGTAGTTTTGGTAAGTAGTGCTCACATGTCAAAACAGCTTTTTTTGTCTTTACGACATTAATGTTTCCAATATGGTTGGTCTGTCCTTTGATAGATGTGTGTGTGACCTGATGTGGGTTTGCAGGATGTACCAGCACAGGGACAGAGGACCACAGGAGGTGGAGCTCACAGACGAGGAGAAGGAGATCATCAACAGTGTGCTAGCTCGCGCCCAGACCATGGAGGCCTTGGAGCAGGAGAGGATTGGGTAAGACAGCTAGTGAGTGTGGAGAGGGCTGGTTATCCAAATAACCAGACAAGTTGTCTGTCCATTTTAATATGCACAGACAAGTACAATGTACTGAACACCATGGCTATCCCCCTGAAATAAATTAATATTGTGTGTTTGCATATTGTGTGATCTTTCCTCTCTAGGCGGTTGGCGACCTGTCTGAAAAGAAGACAGCATGGACAGATGGTCAGTCTGTCTGTTTATGGTGTTTAATCTGTGTCTGTGTTGTCTAGGCGTTTTGCCACTCAGTTGGACAGTATGAAGAAAACAGCATGCGGAGACGGTCAGTCTCGCTGTCTGCTGTGTGGCCAGACTTTTGGCCAGCAGGGAGTCAGCTCTGTGCTCTGTTCACACTGTAAGAAGGTAACCAACACTTTCATTGTCTTTTTTCAGCCTAATTTTTTGTTGCTTTGAGCAGAGGTGATTGTATCAGTAGTCTGGTGTAGCGGCGGAAGTCTAAGCCTAGACTTGGTCATCTATATCTGCTTCATATTCCCGTCTTTATGTCATCTCACACATAAAGTACATTTGTGCAATCGTAAACAAATCATTTTTTTGATTTTTTCTTTAAATCTGAGCCAACTCCAGACTCCTGTTTGAATCTAAAAAAGTAAAGGTGTGTATGTGTGTGTTTCGGCCCACAGCATATGTGCAGTAAGTGTGGTATTCCGAACAGCAGCCATTCTTCACGTCCTGTGTGGGTGTGTAGGCTGTGCAGCGAGCACAAAGAGGTGAGAGGGCTGAGGATGGAAGGAGAAACCCAGAGTTTCAAACAAACTTTAAGTCATCATTTGTACTCACATTACGAAAAAACAAGAAAGGATTGTGGTTGTTTTAATTTGAGAATCTGTGTTTTTCATGTAGCTAAGTTAGTACAGCATGGCACTTGTAATTCAATTTTAAAAAACACAAAAATGTAAGACCTCTGCTGGCAAATGCACACACCTTGTTGTATCTGGCTAGTGAAATATGAATATGTAGTTAGCTACAGAGAGTGGAATTTTACTTTCATGCTCAAACTGCCCCATTTTAAGTTAGCTTTTCAGGTTCATTATCAGCCTGTGTATTCCTACATTATAATTCAACAATGTCTCTATTTAAGTGTTTATATTCTCCAGAGCATTATTCTAATCTCACTGGACCGATCAACTACAAGAAAAAACATTGGAGAGATGGCAAATCTACTGCGCGTCAATACAACAACATATTTTAAATACCAACTAACCCCAGTACTGTTTATATTATGAAAAACTCCATATATACTATGAAAAACTGCGTATATATATATATATATATATATATATATATATATATATATATATGTGCACTATATACACCGATCAGCCATAACATTATGACCACCTGCCTAATATTGTGTAGGTCTCCCTTTTGCCAGCAAAACAGCAGCCCCATACACAACAAACTGTGATGCACTGTGTTCTGTCACCTTTCTAGCAGAACCAGAATTAACCTCATCAACAATTTGAACTACAGTAGCTCGTCTGTTTTATCGGACCACACAAGCTCCCCCTGTGCATCAATGAGCCTTAAAACTAAAACATGAAAAGACTATTCCATTTAGACTAAACAGTACTCTGCTATTCATATTATTAAATGCAGGCTTCATTGAAGCAAGTGAGAAACAAGGTCACTTGTAAACTCATATTGGTAGACTACAAAACAACTAGCAAGAAAAGTAGCCAGGCCCATGACCCTGTCACTGGTTCACCGCTTTTCCTTCCTTGAACCAGTTTTGATAGGTACTGACCACTGAAGACCAGGAACACCCAACAAGAGTTTCAGTTTTGGAGATGCTCTGACCCAGTTATCCACCCATCACAATATGGCCCTTTTCAAAGTCGCTCAAATCCTTACACTTGCCCATTTTTCCTGCAAGCAGGAATATATTCTATTTTTTTCTTTTGTCGGCTGAAAATCTTACTATATCATTAAAACCTGATTTGATTGATCTGTATGTTATTTGGGTCAAGACACCAGAATGGGACATTTTCAAATGGCCTGAGAATCTTTGCTAACATGTCGGATAACCTTGAAAATAGACTAAACTTTCATACTTTATTATACACTGCTAATAAAACTTAAGGGAACACACAATCATCGCAGTACAACACAGAGTCAAGTAAACTTTAGGAATTTCAATCTGTCCAGTTAGAAAGCATTCTGTGATTGTGACAACAGGTTCGCTGGAGAGGCAACAGCAAGACAACCCCCAAAAAGGGAATGGTTTTGCAGGTGGTGGCCACAGAGAATTGATATTATCTTATCCTGACTGAGTCATATCCTTGGGGTAATGCACCAACCTCCACGTGCTAGCCAACAGGTACACCGATGTGTGATTTGAGCGTTCCCTTAATTTCTTTGAGCAGTGTATTTATATTATTTGAGTTTAACATACCCAAAATAAAAGTACTGTATTTTTGTTCAGTGTGTGCGACATTGGTTCCTGGCAGCCACCACACATATGAGGCTTCCTGCTGGAGAACAGTGATCAATACCCATCTACCCTTTACCACTGTCTCCTCTATATATCTGTCTCCCTGATTCTAAATGTCAAGGATTACAAATAAACAGTCAAGATCTGTAAGGAGAGTGAGGGTCCACTTACCTTAGAAACAAAAGTAGAGGAAGAGGAAAATGGAGGAGGAGAGAGATTAGGAGAGAGAGAGAGAGAGAGAGAGAGAGAGAGAGAGAGAGAGAGAGAGAGAGGGAGGGAGGCAGAGGGAAAGTGGAAGGTCAGGGTTTCAGACTTGACAGCCTGTTTGTTTGTGATGTTCTTGGTGACTACAGTGCTGTTTAGTGCTGACCCATGTTTGGTGAAACCTCTCCCCCAGGGGCTTCAGAACATTTAATGAATTGGCCTGTCAGATAAGTCATCCGCTAAGTTCTCTACCCCTCCCCCAACTCTCTCATTTGCTCTCTCTCCGTTTAACTCTGTTTCTCCTACTCACGTCATCTCTCCCTCTCAATTGAATTCAAAGGGTTTTATTAGCATGAGAAAATATAGTTTATATTGCCAAAGCCAGAAAAGAAAATCAAAACAACCACCACATCTATTCTTTCTGTTTCCATCTGTCCTTGTCTAGATGTTGAAGCGTTCTGGAGCATGGTTCTTCAAGGGCCAACCCCAGCAGGTCCTGCCTGCTCCACTACCTATCAGCCGACCCAGAGGGACAGTTACAGAGAGGCCCAGTACCCAGACCCCAACCCAGCCCCAACCCTATCCCCGTACCCAGCCCAGCTGCCACTCAGACCCTGGTAGCCAGGACCCAATCAATCAGAAGAAGCAGTTGGAGGACAGCTATAGCACCACACAGAATAAACGTAACAAGTCAAGACAACTATTATTATTCCTCAAAAGCTAGAATGTCTTTGATAGATGGTGTATCGAAGGCATTAGTATATGCTATAGCTGAATATTTAGTGTAATGCAGGACATTGACTTAAGCCAATGTAGTATGTAAACAAAAATGGGTCTGGATAAGTGTCTACTATGTGATGAACATCTCTTTGTCTTGTCTCAGAGCCTGCTAAAGAACCCCTGCACTCAGAGCACCAGGACTCAGAGAGCTATAGCTCTGGCCTGACACCAGGGGGCGATGCTGCAGCCCAGTCCACCCCGGCTATGGCAGATGGGGTGGTAAAGATGGAGAGACAGTCTATTTTAGGCTCCAGACCTCCCACAGCCAAAGGAAGAGAGAGCTCACCAGCCTCCGCCGACACGGTCACGCCACAGGGTACGATTGAAGGGACAGCTCACCCAAATTACAAGATGACATGTGTCTCCTCAGCCAGCCTGACAGCAGTGAATGGAGAGGAAGAAAACGGCTTTAGTTCCGTTCACCAAAGGGATGTGTAATCCCTTCTATTTTGAGACTGGAAATGACTAAATAGCTCTGTTTGTCTCCCCAGCCCCGGTGCCAGAGGAGAGCAGATACCGTCAGCAGAGAGATGACAGCTCACCAGCACCAACCAGGGTGGAGAAACCCATACTTGCCCCTAAACCCACTCTGGCCCCACCCTCAGCCCCTCCTGTCGAGAATGACGACAACGAATATGACTCTGATGAATCCAGTGAGTTTTTCTTTCAACCGTACATCTCAGGAATTACATTTTCAGGGAACTACATTGGAAAATGTGTATTATGTTTTTTGCCAAAATATCTCCAGTTCTGTTACATTGCACCTTCACATTTTACTATTATGTTTGTCCCTAACATTTCCTCCTTAACATAATCTGTCTTTTACATTGCAGCTTCTCGTGATCAGGGTACCTCATGTGATCAGGGTACATTCCATAGCAACTATTAAAAGCATCTTGTTAGAAATTACCTTTAAACATGTATGGTTAAGTTTAGGGTTAATATTGGAGTTTTGGTTAGGCGTCACATTACTGATGTTACAGTTAGGATTAAGGTTAGGGTTAACATTCAAAAATTAATAAAATATCAAGCATCTCTCTGGAAGTGAAAAAATATGTTGCCTCTTGCTGGATTTGAACTCATCACCACCTTGTTGAGGGGCAGCTTTGTTTTTAATATTTCGTTTTTGATTTTAACCTTTATTTAACCAGATGGGCACATTGAAAACAATTTCTTATTTGAAACAGCGACTTAGTCAAGATAAATGCTTAAAGATGCTAGATGACACAAGAATTAATGATACATAAGGAAAAAATAAAAACAAAACAATACAGGGTGTTTCATGTCTAACTCATTAAGTAACAAATACAATGACAATGCATGACGAAGAGAGCAAAAGACTTCACCTTTTTTTAAATGAGGCCAGTTTATTTTGCAAGATAGACAATGAAAAACATTTTATCTCCAAAATGACATAATTGACATAAGTGTTCATGAGTTTCAGAGATTTTTGTAGTTCGTTCCAGTCGTTCACTGCTGCGAACTGAAATGATTTGCGGCCAAAAGAGGTAGGGGCTTTTGGTGTGACTGGGGATAGGTACCTTCTTGAGTGCAGATTATTGGTGGGTGAGACAGTGTTGAAAAGAGAGTTTAGGTACAGAGGGGTTTTGCGTAGATGTGACTTGTATATGAGGTGAAACCAGTGAGTGAGACGTTGGGTATGTGAGGGCAAGCCCACTAGTGCATATAGGTTGCAGTGGTGGGTGTTAAATGGTGCACTGGTGACAAACCGGAATGGCACTGTGATTGACTACGTCTTATTTTCTCCGGAGGGAGATAGAGACAGTTCTGTAGATGACATCACCAAAGTCGTTGTTAATCGCCCCTCCATCATCCACAACAACATTACCATACTATTTAACTCTTCTTATGCACACAACTGCTCCTAGAGTAAAGGTTGCCACACTAACAGCCTTTGTCATACACAATATAACCAAATGATTATATCTGCTGGCTGAATGCGAACAAATTCCCACAGACACACTCCTAAATCATTGGAAAAGCCTTTCTATAAGGGTAGTGCTGGCTGTTATAGCTGCTTAAAAGTTTTGTTTATTTGTCACGTACAGGAGACACAGATGTATTTGCATGTATAGTGAACATCTTGTACCACAGCTCAGCAATGAAGTTATACTTGTGAGCATAACAAAATGAGTATAAAGGATAAAAAAGTAAACAATAGTACACCAAGTTACACCAATAGGTTTACAATTACTAGTGTTACTGAATGATAACAATGTGCAGATGTTGTAGTTAAATTAACGCTAGTGACTACCGTATTTATATATCTATATAATATATAGTACTGTGCAAATGTTTGTGAAGGTGTGAAGAAATGCTATAAATTAAGAATGCTTTGAAAAATAGACGATAATAATTTATATTTGTCAATTAACAGAATGTAAAGTGAGTGAACAGAAGGAAAATCTAAATCCAATTGATATTTGGTGCAACCACCCTTTCCCTTTAAAACAGCATCAATTCATTTAGGTACACTTGCACACAGTCAGGGATTTTGCAGGCATATCGTCAGGTGTGTGATGAAACAATTATATCAAACAGATGCTAATGATCATCAATCCAGTATGTAAATTGAAACACAATTATTAACAGAAACAGCTGTATAGGAGGAATAAAACTGGGTGAGGAACAGCTAAACTCAGCTAACAAAAGGTTGCTGAAGACAGTTTACTGTCAAAAGTCAAATTATGGGAAGACTGAGCACAGCAGCAAGACACAGGTCATGGTTGTACAGGCAGTACAGGAGGGGCCTGAGTACACAGCTCTGTGGGGCCCTTGTGTTGAGAATATTGTGGATGAGATGTTGTTGCCCACCTTCACGTCCTGGATGCATCCATTTGCAGGTTGTGTGGTGTAGGCCTAGGGCCGTAAGCTTTGTGATGAGAAAAGAGGGCTCAGTGGTGTTGAAGGCTCCATATTAATGCCCATGGTGTTTGAGTGGGATGTCCAACAAGCTAATATTGTTCTGAAAACTGCACATTTTTCCTAAATCAATCCCATTTAAAACTTCTGGAATTTGATCAAGAGGAAGATTGATGTTCACAAGCCATCAAACAAAGCAAAGCTGGTTGACTTTTTGCAACAGGAGTGGCATAAAGTCACCCAACATCAATTTGATATGGTGGAGAGCATGCCAAGACACATGAAAGACAATTATTATTAATATACAATTATTATTTTTCCACCAAATATTGATTTTGAAACTTTTCCTGAAGTAACACATCAGTGTTGTGTTGTTTAAATATGAATATGAATTTATATTCTTTGCATAATTTGAGGTCTGAACACTGCAGCTTTTTCATTATTTTCACCAGTTGTCACAAAAATATAATTTAGAATTTGGTAAAAATGTTGTAAGTAGTTTATGGAGAAACTGATTATTGTGCAGTGGTCTCCTAATTATTCCAGAGCTGTATGTGTCAGGTGACCTCATACTTTTGTCTATATAGTGTATTTTCACATTTAACCTAATTGGGTTTTACAATATAGTACCCTGGAAACATAGTATCTGAGGATTTGGACTGGTTTGTTTTTACATAATATGTTCTTATTGATTTCAAACACTTTAAACATTTGATTACCTCCCATTGCCCCTAAGCACAACCTATATGCTATGCTGTGTACGAAAAAAAATGATCACCCCCCTGGGAAATGTGGCTCTCATGCAGGGCGACACACACATTCTTTCTGGTAATCTACCCCCCCAACTCCCTCTCCCCTCACTTTTAATCTGCCATTCGATTTTACTCTCTCTCTCGCTCACCCCTGTTAATCTGTTGTCTCTCCTCATTGTTAATCTGTCATTATTCCTCTTTCTTCTGTGTATTTGTTGCACTTCATGTAACCAAGCTGACTTTCTCTTGTCATTCTGTCATTGTGTACGGCAGCCACCTTGGGCCTCCTGGACTTTACACTTCTTTATGAACAAGAAAACAACGCTCTGCACTGTAACATACTCAAAGCCAAGGTAACCCCCC
>JACXGM010040548.1:0-10281 GCA_016801145.1 Umbra pygmaea
TTTTTTTTGTTTCTTTTTTGCATATGAATATTTACAGCCAGCCATCTAGTGGATTTGTTTGGCATGCTTCATGTGGTTACTTACCATGTCACTCAGGTGTCTCTAATTAGTGCATACAAAATAAGAGGGGGAACTGTTTGTTTGGGAAGCATACCCTGAAGAAGGCTGTTTGTGCCGCTTTGCATGGGTAGCTTCTTCCCATGTTTTTTAAATTTTCTATTATGATATAGCCAGCAATTTTAAAGGCTTTTTATAATTTTAAGAAGAGTGCCTTCGATTTCCTTCTTTCTAAGGTTACATGTTACCATTCAGCTCCCAGTTGTGCTCTAGACACCCTTGAATGCCTGTAAATTGAATGCCCCTCATTTATCCTCTGAGTTTTTGCTGTTAGGAGACGTGAACTGGGACATGCTCAATGCCTCAATTTATTATCTAAACTTGCTGCACTAAATCTCATGCAAATCATCAATGAACCCACCATATACAACATAAAATTTGCAAACAAGGGCACCCTCAAAGATATTGCCCTAACTGACATGCCCTCTAAATACACCTCTGGTGTCTTCAGCCAAGACATCAGCGATCACTGCCTCATTGCCTGGTCCATAACAGGTCTGCAGTTAAAAGACCTCCCCTCATCACTGTTAAACTCCCCCTTAAACATTTCTGTGAATAGGCCTTTCTCTTAGATCTAGCACAGGTACCCTGGAAGGATATTGACCTTATCCCTTCAGTAGAGGATGCCTGTTCTTTCTTTAAGGATGCCTTTCTTGCGGTTGTAAATAAGCATGCTCCTTTCGAAAGTTTAGATAACTAAGAGTAGATAGAGCCTGTGGTTCACTCCAGAACTCAGCACCCTAACCAATACAAAAACATTCTGTGTCGTACCGCTTTAGCCTCAAATAATCCCTGCGACCTGTAACTCTTCAAGGAAACCAGGAACTGGTACACAGGCAGTCATCCTCATTGGCAGGTTAAAGAGCCTGGGTTTTTCAAAGGACTGCCTTGCCTGGTTCACTAATTATTTCTCAGAGTGTTAAGTCGGAGGGCCTGCTTTCCAGACCTCTGGCTGTCTCTATGGGGGTCTCCCAGGGTTCAATTATTGGGCTGACTTTATTTTTTGTATATATCAATGATGTTGCTCTTGCTGCAGGTGTCTCTATGATCCACCTCTATGCAGACGACACCATTCTCTATATGTCCGACCCAACGTTGGACACTGTGTTAAAAAAACTTTTAGAAGGTTTTGATAACATACAACTTTCCTTCCGCGGCCTCCAATTACTCTTAACCTCTAACAACACTAAATGTATGCTCTTCAATTCACACTCCAAATCTGGCTGCCCAACAAGCATCACCACAATCAATGGGTCTGTACTGGAATACTACAAAAAAAACTACAAATACCAGGGGTCTGGTTAGACTCTTCACTTTCCTTCCAGACCCACATCAACCAGCTCCACTCCAAAACTAAATGCAGGATTGGCTTCCTATTCTGTAATAAACCTCCATCAATATTCCTGCTAAACATGCCCTTGTGAAAATGACCATCCTCCCTATACTAGACTTTGGTGATGTAATTTTCAGATCTGCATCAAACTCTCTACTTAGGAAATTATATGTGTACCACAGTCCCATCCGTTATATGTGTACCACAGTCCCATGTGTCACCAATGCCCCATATATCACCCATCACTACAACCTCTACAATCTAATCGGACGGCCTTCACTACACACCCAGCGACAAACACACTGGTTTCATCTTATTTACAAATGTCTACTAGGAAAACCCCACCTTACACCTAAGATCAATAATCTCCAGAGCAACACCCTCTCTTAATCTGCGTTCAAGCAGGTATATCTCCCTGATTACCACAAAAGCCTGCACCTTCTTCGGCCGCCTCTCCTTCCAATTTTCCACTGCTAATGATTGGAACACACTGCAAAAATCACTGAAGCTTGAATCCACTATCCCTTTAACTACCTTAAAATTTCTACTATCAAATCTACAGACTAATCTATTGACCCCACCCCTTCAGCTAGGCCGTTAATGCATTTTGCACACTTGCACCCGCACAACTGTCATTGTATTTTTTGCACACTCCCTTGTCCACAGCCTTGATCACTACACCACGTTCTCTGGTGTTATTTTGACACTGCCAATTTATATGACCATAAATCCACCTCTCTCTGTTAGACCGTGGGCCCTATCTTACATCCGGCACAATTGACTTTTTACACAAACGCATGTATCATTCCTGTCTTGCACCCAACGCATATGGGACTTTTTCCTACACAGACGCGCGTCGGTAAATTAGGGAATGAACTTGCGTTCGTTGGGCGGTTCAGCGAAAAGAAGAGGCGTGTTCCGGCGCAAATGTTCCCTGGTGCTATCTTGCAGTTCCCAAAAACAACAGTTCCCAAGGCGTGTTTTTCATATGCTATTTTAAGGGCGCATGCTTGGCCATTATGTAGCGTGTTCACAACGCGCATACACTTTACTCCTCTCATCTACAGAAAAGCAGAAGTTCCCATTATTGCAATACATAATTAGAAGGAAAAATATTACCACGCTAGGGAAATCATTGTGGTGTCCGAAGATGTGAAGAAATAAGCATACGTATCTAGTGTACACATTATACCCAAATTATTCATAATGAATTATTCGCACTGTACATCAACCGCAAGGGAACCCATGCAATCAACATACAAGTGATTTGCGTTGCTAATAGTAAAATCGCCCATGAATTACCCTGGCTCAAGCCATGACTCATTTATGGCAAAGTCTGCCATCTTTGCGGCGAATCCCCCTTGGATGGGTGGCTGTGAAGGGGACAACGGCTATCCGTTAAAGACATGGTTACTGATGACACAATTTATGATGCCAGCAAGTGCGTAAAAAGCTGTTTAATCAAAAACACACACAAACACGCAGTGTAGCCTAATTGAACGAACATTTGGCACACTGAAAATACGTGTCAGGTGTTTGGATAGAACAGATACTACACTACTCAAGTCACAGCATTCTTTGTGGCTTGTTGTGTTTTACGCAACATTGCCATGAATCATGGATGTGTTGATGACATTAATTAGGAAATATTAGAGGACTTCAGGAGATGTGATGTTGAAATGCATGTGCCGTTGGCACTTAACTTAAATGCCCAGAAATGCAGAACGGGAGAGGAAAGCTTATTTGACAGAAGAGTAATCTCGGTCTAATGTTAGACTACACTGCAAAGATATTTCCATGTTTTCATAACCTCGTGATTCAGTGAGAGTGAGTCCAAAACATCGGAAAGTCTTGTGACATTTCTATATTTACATTTTGTAAAAAGAAAAATCAATAGCAAATCGCCGTTATAATAGCAATCTGCCATGGAATAAACGCGCCTGCTCTTAAAGGGAATGTGAGTATATGTATATATATATATATACATATATATATACATATAGGTATATATGGGTCTATATGTATTCTACGTAGAGTTTGTTGCTATTTCAGTCCGACTGGTGTTTATTGTATATTTAGTGGCTGAGTTCGCCACACTTTAATTTCTGTAAGAAAACTGGGTTGTGTCTACTGTTTTCCCCAGTAAAGTGTTGTCGGAAACATCCTCTGCGTGTGACTCCTTCTCCATTTACACTCAGCTCGTGACACCTAGTAATGACATAGAGCATAGTTTTCCAAGGTAAAACCCATTTTGATATATAAAAAATTACAATGTTACCGAATGTAGGACCGCAACGTTACAATGTATCCGGAAGCAACCGAATGCCTCTATTTATAAATCGCGGCCTGCACTTATGAACAACAGATGCGAGTGAAACGTCTTAGCAATATCCGTAACATCAAAAATCGTCATCCTTATGAAACAGAGATATTATAAATGACCAGGATTGTGCATATTAACCTACGTATGGAAGAGATATTTGAAAAGAGATTAAATAAAAAAAGAGGTAGTCTGTCTCACTACACGGATGAAAACGTCATCAAGGTGCGTTTTTTGTGAGAATATACTTTTACAAATAATGCTATTGCTCATTGGCTGTTCAGTCTATCATTCAATAATTTTAGACATATGTTGTCGTCCCCTGGAGGACATGAGTAAAAGTGTTTCCACAATATTGTCGCAAAATATAACTTTGTAGTTGTCTTTCAAATAGGATGTAGAAATATTTTTACAGAAAATAATTATGCATTTTCTTTATTTCATCTTGTGCCATATTCACTGTGTACATTTATTCGAAATACATTTTACATATCCAAAAAATTCTAAATAATTCCTTTTAAAATATCAACCATATGTATGTACTTGCTTCAGGTCCAGTGTAACAAGAGGTTAACTTTGGGTATTTATTTTTAGGCGGAATTTGACAATCAGGGGGTGATCCCTAACAGGTTAAGGACAGTTAACCTGAGAGCCAAATATTTCCCAATTCAGACAAAGTACTTGAGCGTGGCTTGGACACACTGTGGGTGAAAGTTATTTCAACCCTTGTCAGTTTTTCAGTCCAAAGGACCCACCACAAGCATCTGCCGGAGTTCTGGTTGATTAGGTCCAAAGTTTAGCAGTGTCCTGGTTTTTGTGACATGTACAATTAGAATTTCTGCACACTGTATATCCTCCTAAAATCCTCAACTTAATATAATGTTTCCTGTCCTTTAAGACAACTTGTCAACTCATATTTCCTATTATTCCAACTCTAAATGTATGTAATGTGTTCTACTCACCTAAACTGATCTTCTTAGTTACAGGTAAGACCTTTCACATCGTCTGCACTGTACATTATTGGCTCATGGCAATTCTAACTCCTCCCATCAATACCCTTTATATCCCATTTTCACTCAGTCTTGTGCTGGACAGCCAAGAGAGAAAACATCATGCCTTCCACATTTTTACAAGCAAACAAGCCATTCCTCATTTCTATTCATCCATTGCTACTCAAACTTCTTTTGTTATAATTTGTACGTCATTAAACATGTGATAAACTATTCCTAAACATTTTGATCCATCATTGGTTAACATACTGAATTACATATTTATTATATAACAAATTTCCATTGGTTCTACCTAATCAGAAAATAATAATACGGTAATATAATTCAGGTTTCATTCCGTACTAAATTAATTATAATAACCTGTTAATACTTCATCAAAACAGTTATAAATCTTTTATAACCATTAGCAAATATTTCCATTATGTAGTTAATGATATACAGACATTTGTTTAATAAACCCATAATACATTTCATGGTAACATTATAACATATTCACTTATTATTTTTAATTTATATCTACCGTCTGAGTAACACTGGAGAATGTGGGAATTCCCCAGCCATAGTTCAACTCCCCCTCCGCATCCAGACTCATTTATGACTTTGTCTTCAGCACCAAGACAGCTCCCCTCTTCTCTCTGGAGTGTTGTTAATCAAAGTGTTGTTATTTCACAGGGAAAGTCCAGCTGAATTAACCAGTCATACAATTGTTTTTTCTTCTGGAACTGATGGAAAAGATTATGTCTCATTATCTATTAAAGGACCTTTAAGAGCTACTTCATTCAACCAGGAGACAATTTCCTCAAGGTAATTTATTACGGCCGGTGTCAATTCTATGGTTGTGTTGTCCTCCAGCGCCATCTGCTGGTATTTGTTGATATCTTCCCTAATATGTTCTTTCCTCGTGGGTTCAATTTGTGTTTGTTCTGATCTTAAAAAAAATCTATTAAAAAGTAATAGGTATACACCAACACAACATCACTGAAATAGGCACGAATTGGGTTTCAGAATTTTGTGACATCCACATGAGTAATTTTTTTGTGTACATGACACGAAAAAAGTATGTATATGACACGATTTTTTAAAAATACACTGAAGCAGCAAACCCATATAATACATTCTGCATAAGGGTTAAGGTTAGGCATTACATTCCTGAGGTTAAGGTTAGGCATGACGTTACTGAGGTTAAGGTTATGATTAAGATTACGGTTAACATTACAAAACAAAATCGCCTGTCTACAGAAACACGTGCATCGCACTGGAATGTCAATCACACTGTAATGAAGGGAAAAAAACAACGCTTCCATGTGGATTCCATACTTCTTTTACGCCCACCCACACAACCCGCAAAGAGTTGTATGTACTGTAGGCATAACCTTTTGTATGCAAAGATCCATTTATGACAAAACGATTTTAGATGATTATTTGGTAGGCCAAATATATCCTTTGGAAGACCAGTATGTTTCTATAGAACCCTTTTAAATTTACACCCTCTTCCACAGAAAACATACTTTTAAGGGGCCCTATTTTAACGATCTGAAATGCAAGTATCAATCGAAAAAACACAAGTGATTTTGAGGGCGGATCTTGTGCGCTATTGCTATTATACCGGCGGGATAAAGGACCGTTGTGCCCGACGTAAATCTAAAATGGGTAGGTCTGATGTGGCTACATTTGTCATAGGTGTGGTTTGGGCATAACATGCAATAAACCAATCAGAGCATCATCACATTCCCTTTCAGAGCAGGCACACCTGTTCCATGATGGATTGCTATTATTAAGGCGAATTGCTGTTGATTTGTTTTTTTAACAAAATCTAAATAAAGAAATGTCACATAGACATACTTTCTGATGTTTTGGGCTCACTTGTACTGTATCACAAGGTTATGAATGCATGTGTCACACCCAGCCCAGTGAGGGCTGTTGCGCATGGACAGAGATATGGACTTGATTATCTATTGTTTAATTATTTCATTTTATTTGTGTTTATAAATATTCTTTACTTTATTCAATGCAGTACATGTTTTTTTTGGTTTTCTTTGTATATGTGGAAATGTTGCTTTAAGGGCTTTTGACAGCTCCTCCAGTTAAGCAGTTCCTAGATAGGTTTTAGGTTGAACCAGTGTATGGTAGATCTGATGCGATCAGCCTTGTTATATTAGTTGTGTCAGCTATAGTATAAAAGGGCTGTTTTACTGGAGAGAGCTGTAGGGCATTGATTTATTGTCGTTTGTGTTACGTTTGCTGTGTTTGACTGTTCATCTGAAGGCTATCCAGGAACTACAGGTATTTGTTTAAAAGTTGTGACAAGTGAGTCCCTGAAGTTTGAGTTAGAATGGATGCGTTGTATTATCTGTTTAGTCATCAGTGTTTCGTACCACTGTGAGAGTACGTAGGCTTTATAGGTCTATAGCATGTGCACTCGCTTTATGATGTACCCTGCAACCAACAAACAATTATCGTGTATGTTTTCCCGGATGGTAACAAATAAAATTAACAAGAACCTGCTATATCCATCTCCCTCTCTCCATATCACACACAATCGTGACAGCATGGTGATATTTCTGCAATGTAGTCTAACATTACACCAAGTATACTTTGCTTACCTCATTATAGACGATGCTGCAGCTCTTCTGTTAAATAAGCCCTCCTCCCGTTATGCTGCTGGGGCATTTGGGTTAAGTGGCAACGGCACATGCATTTCAACATCACGTCTCCTTAAGTCCTCAAATATTTCCTCATTTATGTCATCAACACATCCATGATTCATGGAAATGCTGTGTACACAAAGAACACAAAGATTGCTGTGACTTGAGTAGTGTAGGTGCCTCTGTCTTATCCAAACACTTGAAGCGCATTTTCAGTGTGCTGAATTTTCGTTCAATTACACTGCATGTTTGTGTGTTTTCAATTAAACAGCATGTCATGCACTGTTGCTGGCATCATAAATGGTGTCATCACCCATGTCTTTTAACGGGATATCCATTGTCCCCTTCACAGACACCCATCCAAGTGGGGTTTCCCCTCAAATATGGCAGGAATGGCAGAGTTTTCTAGCATGAATGAGTTGTGGCTTGAGCCAGGGTAATTCACCAAAGACATGGGTGATTTTACCATTAGCATCACAAATAACTTGTATGTTGATTGAATGCAAATAATTCAGCCTGAATAATTGGGGTAAATCTTTACACTAGATTTATGCCTGTTTTTTTCACATCTTCGAATAATGATTTCCCTCTTGTAATATTTTTCCTTGTAATTATGTATGGTTTGCAAAAATTGTAACTGTTCTGTCTGTATAGATGAGAGAAGCAAAGTGTATGTGCGTTGTGCACACGCTACATTATGGCCAAACTTAGGTTGTCAGTTATTATTTGCTGTACCAAGTATATGCCTGTTGGTATACTTTGTTGGATTACTCTATATTTTAGTATTTAATATTTGTGGATCTGCACTTGCCTCCTTCCCTTACTCAATCGTTACAGCACGTTTTAAAACTTGCCGTGTAAATGCATAAAGGGTGTAAACTGGAGCAGGAGGATAACACGGTTTTGTAAATATTCTCACTACTGACAGCACTCTAGATATCCAAACAACAGAGCTATGTTCTAAAATCACCCGGAATTCTCCTTTAACTAAATCTTTTCATAACAATAAAAACAATTTTTTTTTACACAGTAATAGTTTCACTGTAAAGTTCTAGAATTGACTTCCAAAAAAAGCTATATATACATTAAACTATATTTTGTCTCCTTTTGACATGATAAATGTATGTGAGGTGTTCAGCAGAAGCCTCCTCTAGTCACCAGTGGGAATTTTAACCCCAGAATTCTGCATAAGAAATTAGTTACATCTACAATCTGACAAAGAGGATCTGCTGAAGTTCCAAAGGGCTGAAATGTGCAGGGACAATGTTCTGTAACAGTTCAACACAAATTTAAATTAATTTATGTCACATTAATAATTTAACAGCCCCTGGGAGACGAGCCCAGCAGACCTGGGAGACGAGCCCAGCAGTTGAGCCCCATCTTCATAGACCCAACTATTACAGTTTTTGTTTAGATGTATAACTGAATACAATATTACAAAATGCAAAATGCTCATGACAGCTCTGTAACATCTGAGAACACTTTGTACCTGAACTTGGCATTATTATGTACAACAACACACCTCAACACACCAGGGAGCATTTCTTTATGATCTATGCGCACGACGTGAAGCGCATGGCGCCAGTGTGCTTTGGGCGTGTCCAAATCCACTTTTGGTAGTTTGACAGTGGAAAAAAGGGTCCATGCACTGGGCACATGGTTCAAAAGTGTTGTACTAAGTGTCTTAATTAATTAATGGGTGTGTTTTTGGCGTAACATGCAACAAACCAATAAGAATGTTGTCTCCCATTCCCTTTAAGGGTCAGTCCATTCCCTATTATGATGGCGGTTACACCGTAATCATTTTATTTGTAATCTTTTGCATGTTTGTGTGCTGCTGCGCTTCCCTGTGTGTGTGTGTAATAAGCATAGTGTGCATGCTGAAACTCCTCAACCTTATCCGGTGGGGGCGACTCAGTGGCGACCTCCTGTGGCCAAAACTCCTCAACCTTATCCTGTGGTCGGGATGTGACCTCCTGTGGTCGGGCGCCGACCTCCTGTGGTCGAGCGGCGACCTCCTGTGGTCGAGCTGCGACCTCCTGTGGTTGGGCTGCGACCTCCTGTGGTCGAGCGGTGACCTCCTGTGGAGCATGTACCTTGCAGCAGGCAGGAAAAGCCCTCATGGTTATCCAACAGCAAGTGGTCTGCCGTCCAAAGGGCCTGTGCGAGTCCAGAACCGGACCGGCCAACAACCACCTTGTCCCTCTCAGATAGGGAACTGTATCTGGGCTGACCAAGGAAGTCCTTCAATTGTAGTAGAAAAGGAAGCCATTTTGTAGAGTCTCCAGAAACCTTCTCTGTAGGTAGTGAACGGGGTTCCAAACCAGAAGAATGAAGGGACCTAGCATGTGTGCATGTGACCACGTCACCCCTATTGGGACCAGAGGCGGGATCCCTGGGACTGGAGGCTGGTTGACTAGGGCTAGTCTTCCGGCAACTAGGTTTATGTATGAGACCCCTTGTAGACCCTATTCTGGGAAGGGGATCCTAACATGAGAGATAGGGGCCCTATCATGAGAGCTAGGGGCCTTGACATGTGGGCTAGAAGCCCTATCAGGAAAACCAGGGGCCCTATCAGGAACACTAAGGGCCCTATCAGGAACACTAGGGGCCCTATCAGGAAAACTAGGGGCCCTATGAGGAACACTAGGGGCCCTGTGAGGAACACTAGGAGCCCTATCAGGAACACTAGGGGCCCTGTGAGGAACACCATGGGTCCTATGAGGAACACTAGGGGCCCTATCAAGAAAACTAGGGGCCCTATCAGGAAAACTAAGGGCCCTATGAGGAACACCAGGGGCCCTATGAGGAACACTAGGGGCCCTATCAGGAACACTAAAGGCCCTATGAGGAACC
>JACXGM010040549.1:0-10288 GCA_016801145.1 Umbra pygmaea
TGTGTGTGTGTGTGTGTGTGTGTGTGTGTGTGTGTGTGTGTGTGTGTGTGTGTGTGTGTGTGTGTGTGTGTGTGTGTGTGTGTGTGTGTGTGTGTGTGTGTGTGTGTGTGTACAACAGATAACTACACTCTAACGCTTTGTAGACGTGAACACCATGTCTAGCTAAACACCACTCTTGTCACAAATTACATATCCCAGTACTTCTCCCAGGACTTCATGTAACCAACTTGACTTACATCAGCGCATACTCACAAACCAATAATCAATGAACCGCACTACACCCTTAAATCACCAGAGCTTAAATAAGATCTAATACAATAACATCTGTCTGCAATTAGCAATTAAATATAACAAGCACTAGACCTAATAATACAGACACGCAATAATAGATAATAAGTCACTGGTAAAATGAGAAAAACATAGACATAATATATATATATATATATATATATATATATATATATATATATATATATATATATATATATACACTGACATGCAGTCAATACACTTGAGTCCTTGTCTCAGTTCAACTGCAACACCATCCCACTCTGGGACAGTGTGACAGCAGGTAATCATTGTTCCATCTAAATATTTTTCTGATTTTTATGATATCAAGAAATAAAATTTGGGAAGTTATTTAGAGAAAGAAAAAGTAGGTTTCACTCTGCAAATTCTACAGTGTAAATTCTAACTGTGATCTTACTTGACCAGCTGCAAAACAGATTTAACACTGTTAGTCACCACAGGATGGTGCTCACACCATTAGTTCCCTCTGTAAAGGCCCCAAATAAGTCTGGCCTTGAGAAAGTAATCCCAGGAATGTTTGTAAAGCTTATGTCAATTTCACGAGCTGCGGAGAAGAAAGCATGCTGACAATGAATGATCACCCGGGTGGGAATAATATCATTACATGTTATACAGGCACACACACAACAGTGAATAAGTTGCCTCTGAGGAGCGAGGTGAGAACTATGACCCAGACAGTCGCAGGACTTTTGAGAAGTTCGTATTGATCTTCCTAATAGAGAAAGGCCCAGTGTAGTTTTTTTTGTTCCACAACTTTGGCCACACTCTGGCTGCTAACAGTTGTTCACGGCATCTCCTACAGCTGACACGCCAACATGTTCTGTTAATGTTTCAGTAAAACTTAGTATCTGTAATAACAACTGCTGGTTAGTAGTGACTCAACACCACCACAGAAAAACTAGAAACCAACTAAAACTATAGAAGATTGAAAAAAGAGAGATTGAGGAGTGCACACAGCGAGGGAGGAAGGAATGAGAGAGCGAGACGAAGGAGGGAGGGTCATATCATACACATGCCCCCAATCCCCCTGTTAGTAGGCATGCCAACTGTGGGTTGGGGAAGGGGTGGTTGTGGAGGGGGAATGGGAAGTGGGATATTGTCAGTAATGTATTACACTCCCAGGGCCCCTGGGAAAAGAAGGGTGTGCACGGGGGAGGGAGGACGGCGTTCAGGCTGGTCGGGTGCCAACGTAGTCACAGTGCCAGAAAGGGGACGAAACTCCACTCTCACTGACAGATCTGTGGGAAAATCAAAACCAGGTTGCCGCCTATGGGTGAGCCAACAAAGCCAGAGGCACATGGACTGTACTGACCTGAGGCCTCTGCTAACAAGGAACAGTGCAGTGGAAGGAAATTCACTGAAAAGGGTTGAATTTTGTTTTGAGTCGTTCCAGCAATTTGGTGCCTTTTGAACTTTGTTACTTTGTCTGAAAAAATTTGATTCCACACAATTTGAACAGCCTGTTATGACGAGCAGATTTTCAACTAAATGTAAAATGCTTTCCAAAGAGGTTAAATGACTAGGGACAAGAAAATAATGTATTATATTATTAATTTCATCTTAAATCAATGACGTGGGAATGAAAACTTTTTGTGGGCAAAGGGTGTTAGTTGAATGCAATCTAAAATTGCCAAATCAGTGATAAAATATGTACAGTTGTAATCAAAATTATTCAACCCCCATTGCAAATCAGTTTCATTGTCAAAATGTATAGATGTTCAGCTATTTGCAATGAACAAATCAAACAAAAGCTATTGAAGTTGCTCAACACAATGAATGCTTCAATTGGTTTCCCCAAAATTCAACTGCAAATGCAAATGATAATGACTTCTCCAGTCTGAAAAGAATTCAACCCCTTCATGGCAAGGATCTTCAGTACTTAGTAGAGCACCATTTTGCTCTTATGACCTGCTACAAACGAGATGCAGAGCCAGACATCAGCCTCTGGCAGCATTCCCGAGGATTCTTAGTCCATTCCTCATGAGTGATGGCCTCCAGTTCAGTAATATTCTTGAGTTTGCCTGCTGCAACTGACTTCTTCAAATCCCACCAGAGATTTTCTATGGGGTTCAAGTCATGTGACTGTGATGGCCAATGTAGAATCTTGCAGTACTTTTTCTGCAACCAAGCCTTGGTAAATTTTGCGGTATGCTTGGGATCATTGTTCTGTTGGAAGGTCCAATGACGCCCAAGCTTCAGCTTCCTCACATATGGCATGACGTATTCTCCTAATATTTCTTGATACTTCAATGAATCCATATTGCCTTCCACATGCTGCAGGATTCCTGTGCCAGAGGATGCAAAGCAGCCACAGAGCATCACCGAGCCACCACCATGCTTGACTGTGGGCAGATGCTTCATTCTTCTTCCTCCAGACATACTACTGATCCAATGTGCTGAAAAGTTCAAGTTTTGTTTAATCGTTCCAAAGAACAGAATCCTAAAACCTCTGTGGCTTCTTTACATGATTTTGAGCATGTTGGAACTGACTTTTATTATGCTTTTGGGTCAGTAGTAGTATACTACTTGGGGGTCTGGTATGAAAACCTTCTATGTTTAATCTGCGCCCAATTGTGCTCACTGAAACCTCCTTTTGCCTTTTGCCACCAAGTCTTGCTGCAGGTCTTTTGCAGTCACTCTAGGGTTTTCCACAACCTGCCGTCTCCTTTTTCTCCCCTGTCCAGGTAGTGTAACCACCATTCCCATAACTTTGAACTTGCAAACTATGCTTACAACGGTGTCTCTGGGAACATTTGGTGCCTTCGCTTTCTCTTCGTATCATGTTCCTTTTTGTGATGTTTAACATTTTGGACCATTCTTTTGACTTTGCCATGATCCTCACACAGTCAAACGTGACAATCACCATACCCCTAGCCTAGCCAGTTCAGGTATTTCATGTGCTCCAGCTAAAGCACTTTACATTACTTTACTTTTTAATGTTTATTTTTACAGACACAATGCACAATTAAAAGTAATTGCACCAGAGTTAGCCAATAGCTCATTTACATCGGCACACTTGGTGCAACTAATGAAGCCCTTTGATTAGTTGCATTAGGTGTGCTTGAGACAACCTGTTTTGCATATTTGTGCTGTTGTGAGGGATTGCCAGCAGCATAGCACCCTGTATTCCACTGCTGGTTTGCTTCTAAAGATAAGCAGGGTCGGAGCGGGTAAGTCTCTGGATGGGAGACCAATGCTGCTGGAAGTGGTGTTGGAGGGCCAGTAGGGGGCACTCTTTCCTCTGGTCTAAAAATCTTTCCCAATGCCCCAGGGTACTGACGGGGACATCTGCCCTGAGTAGGGTGCCATCTTTCGGATGGGACGTTAAACGGGTGTCCTGGCACTCTGGCATGGCACTTGTAAGAGTAGGGGTGTTAACCCCGGTGTCATGGCCAAATTCCCAACCAGGCCTCACCTCAATCACGGCCACCTAATAATCCCCCTCCTAATTGGCATATATAACTACTCACCTCAACTCAAGGATGCCCAACCAAGGCTGCAAGGGGGGTTCAAATGTCTCATAGGGGACATTTCTTTTGATTAGATATATGATTATAATGTAGAAGTAGCAGTATAAGTATTCAAAAGCCTACCTAAAATATTGTTATTAAACTACTTACAGTGGAAGTTAATAATTTCAGGACATGTAAATATTCCCACATCAATCAAAATAAATTATGAGACAATTCCATTAACAATATGGCCAATGGGAAGAGCAGGTTGGGATCCGTTGCTCCAGCTGAAGTGATTGAGAAGCCCTGTAGTTGATGCGAATTGGCCAACATCATCATCATCCTGGGAAGTGGGGAGGTATCGTCAGCAGGGCTTTCCTGGGCTCACTACGCTCTGGTGACTCCCTCTGGTGGCCAGGAGATAAGCATGTGATGAAGTCACAACTGGGAGAAAAGTGCCCTTCACCAGCCTGCATCTGTCCAAGGACTTGTGGAGCTGCTGACAAGTCAGGGTTATTAGGATGTGGTCAAGACCAATCGGGAGGGGAGATATAAAATAAAGACAAAAAAATAAAAGAATAAATAATCAGTGATGAGAGAAAGCGCATATTGTGCTTCTGCATTAGGGCAGGACTTTAATTAAGTAAAGGTGAAATAATTTATTTGTTGGCTCACATTGTATTTGAAATAGGTAGGTAGTTAAGCCACATGGTCCATATACCTAAAATACCACTTTGGAACATAAGATTGTCACTTCTCCCACTGTTACAGCTCCTTCCCCAGTTCATCGAGGCTCCAGCATTCAACGTCACTGGTCTACTAACAACCACTGCCCCTTTTCCTGTCATCCAACCCTAGACTGTTGTTGTCCTATCAGAGACACCTGTACTCAATTCCATTAATTATCAAGTATATATTTGGTTACTCTGCCCCCTAGTATCTGTACTTGGTTGTCAATATTTTGTGTGTGATTTGTTTTGCAGACCAGTGTTACTTTTGTTCTGTTAGCCAAGCTCTCCCTGTTTATTTGTTTTGGTAGGACTGCCCTGCTAAGCAGTTCCTTACACAATATATTTTTTTTCAAGTAATAAAACTTGTTAAGCCTATTTCTCCTGCGACTGGCTCCTTCTCATACCCCACACAATCACAGATTGTGAGCCATCTCTAACTGGTTACCATCCCTCAAATCAACCAGACACCAACCCATGTTTCCCTCTGACGACAACTACAAATAGATATATTCACACACGGCTCTTCTGGCTAAATATGCTAACTAGATGCTAAGGATCCAGACTAGTTCATGAACAGCTCCAATGGGAAAAATAAAGTTGAATGAATCCTGAGGATGGGAAGCAGAGTTTAGTGCAGCACTGGAAAGGAAGTACCTCACACGGCCCGACCGTGGGCCATGGTTCACTTGTAAAGGGTCTCTTTGTTTTAGGGGGCTAACGCCTAATTGATAAAGGCTTAATGAGAACATGGTTATGTGTGTGTGAGTTTGTGTGTGTGAGTTTGTGTGTGTGTGTTGGTGCCAGGGCCTGGACGCTTGTTTCATAATTGGAACGGACAAGCGTTGTGTGGAGGAGCAGAGTGGGAAGGGATTTGTGGGAACGTTAGGAAGAAGAGAATGAGGGAGAGTGTGGAAGAGAAGGTGACAATGAGAGGAGGAATGTAGCAGAGGCGGGGAGTGAGGAATTCACTGGGACTCTACTGAAATTATTGCAAGAACACCACAAAGACCAGGACAACGGGAACAACGAGCTCAGAGAGTGAGTTCCCATGGACGTTTTCCAAATAAATATTCATCATGGTGAATTCAAACAATACCTGTAGTTAGGGCTTTTCATTTGTTCATACTCTTGTACTGTCAATCGCTAGTGTAACTACTCAGGAATGCCATTTCCCCTAAAAGATACCTTCAAAGTTTCATTTGTTCACTTTAACACGCCAAATTCTAGCGCTTGTTCAGAAACACAGTAAATGAACTGTACATTTTTAAGGCACCTGCACTGCCACACTCTTTCTGCCCCACAGTTTGAACCATTGATGTGAGAGTACCCAGCAGCCCCCCAGACATCCTTTCAATGCCATCTAGAGAGGGAGAGCTAGGGAGGGGCTGAACAGAAAAGCAGGCCCCCACTTGAGCCAGCCTGAGAATGAAGCATGAAAACTGGAGAGAGAAGCAAGGCAGAGTGAAATGAAACGGGGAGGAGGGTCTACATATTCTAAAAATGACAGAGGGGACGAATTAACAGCAACAATAAAAGAGAAACTAGAATGCAGCGGAGAGTGACGAGACTCCCTGCTATTTTTAAGAAGCGCTACACTCTTTGAAATTGGGGTTGCAAAAAGGGTTCTCATCATAGGAGAAAGTTTTGCAGTTCCTAGTAGAATTCTTTTTTCATTTCAACTTGAACATTTTCGGGTGTCACGTCGAATCCTTTTTGGAAAGGGTTCAAAATGGAACCAAACATTGTTCTATACAAAAAAATGATTCTTCAAAGGGTTCTCCTATTGGAACTGACTCCTATTGGAACTGATTCATTTTTCTGAGCAAGATAGGGACAAGAAGAGAATTACAGTAAAGACATGGGAACAGAGAGAGTGCTAAAAGAGTGGGAGGGAGTTTGGTGAATAGAGAGAGCAGAGAGAGACTCAGAGAAAGAGAGAATGAGGCAGGGTGAACGTAAAGCGTGAGTACTATGGAGTGAGCTAGTGAAGGACAGGGGGACCGACAGCCCCTGTGCACGGCGTTCCCACACTCTGCTCTGTTCCCACAGTGGCCCGACTAATCCCTGTCTTAATTGGGAGAGAATTCCAGCGCACACGTTTCCCTGGAATGAGAGCAGAGGGACGGACAGGGAAGGCTTGGGGAATGTTAGCAGAACAGGAGCTCCGTAACACCCAGGGAGATGCAGCAAGCCAGAGCCGGCTGGTAAGACATGTACGAGTAGCACTCTGTTAGAAAAACATGCCACTACACTGTCAACACGTTTCAGAGTCAAATGGCTGGGGCTGTTCACAGTTCCTCTCCCCCTCATGATCAATCCTCCCGGATTCTAGCGTTAAAAGCATTGACTCCATTACTACTCCAAACGTCACGGATTTACTCATTACTCTTAACATTCCAGCTACTCTTTTTTTCCCCATTTTTCTCCCCTCCCAATTGGTCTTGTCCAATTCCCATTGACCCTGCCTTGTCAGTAGCTCTGCAACTCCTTGAACTTGAATTATTTTTACTATGCTCATCCAACATACAAGCCTTTCGTCAGATCATGCACGGGATGACTACGCTCAGCAACTATACTTTCATGATTGAATTTACAGATGCCCGATCTGAACACAAGGAGTCGCTGGAGAGTTATGTGTCAAGGTAGATAATTCCACTTATCTATCCCAAATCCCAGGCAGCGCTATGCCAATTTGCACTGCTTCGTGCTGGAGGTCCAGGGAACCCAGAGTCAGGCTCGAACCACTGACTATAATGACGTACTTTGTGCTGCAATACATTGACTTAACCCACAATGCCACGCGGACACCAGCTACTCTTTTGAGGCAAGAGCGATTCATGTATTGCATTAGCCACATTAGTAAATGCATCAAGTTTCTTTCCAAATCCTTTTACAATAGGAGTGGTGCAAATTGAGGGTCAAATAGTTATATTATAGTCAGTGGCAGCCTGGGACTAGGGACCTAGCAGTTTTACCACACTAGCCCACATCAGAGTGAGTGCAGAAACTGGCCCCTCCAAGCTGGCCACCAACCATACTGTACACACACCCCACATCCACAAATATAGCAAACCTACAGTGCCTTGCAAAAGTATTCGGCCCCCTTGAACATTTCGACCTTTTGCCACATTTCAGGCTTCAAACATAAAGATATAAAACTGTAATTTGTTTGTGAAGAAGCAACAACAAGTGGGACACAATCATGAAGTGGAATGAAATTCATTGGATATTTTAAAAAAAATTAACAAATAAAAACGGACAAATTGGGCAAGCAAAATTATTCAGCCCCTTGACTTTCAGTGCAGCAAACTCTCTGCAGAAGTTCAGCGAGGATCTCTGAATGATCCAATGTTGACCTAAATGACTAATGATGATAAATAGAATCCACCTGTGTGTAATCAAGTCTCCGTATAAATGCACCTGCTCTGTGATAGTCTCAGAGGTCCATTGAAAGCACAGAGAGCATCATGAAGAACAAGGAACACACCAGGCAGGTCCGAGATACTGTTGTGGAGAAGTTTAAAGCCCGATTTGGATACAGAAAGATTTCCCAAGCTTTAAACATCCCAAGGAGCACTGTGCAAGCGATAATATTGAAATGGAAGGAGTGTCACACCACTGCAAATCTACCAAGACCTGACCGTCCCTCTAAACTTTCAGCTCATACAAGGAGAAGACTGATCAGAGATGCAGCCAAGAGGCCCATGATCACTCTGGATGAACTGCAGAGATCCATCTACAGAGGTGGGTGAGTCTGTCCAAAGGATAACAATCAGTCGTATACTGCACAAATCTGGCCTTTATGGAATAGTGGCAAGAAAAAAGCCATTTCTTTAAAGATATCCATAAAAAGTGTCTTTTAAAGTTTGCAACAAGCCACCTGGGAGACATACTAAACATGTGGAAGCTCATCACCCTGAACACACCATCCCCACTGTCAAACATGGTGGTGGCAGCATCATGGTTTGGGCCTGCTTTTCTTCAGCAGGGACAGGGAAGATGGCTAGAATTGATAGGAAGATGGATGGAGCCAAATACAGGACCATTCTGGAAGAATAATGCAAAAGTCTGCAAAAGACCTGAGACTGGGACGGAGATTTGTCTTCCAACAAGACAATGATCCAAAACAATAAGCAAAATCTACAATGGAATGGTTCACAAATAAACATATCCAGGTGTTATAATGACCAAGTCAAAGTCCAGACCTGAATCCAATCGAGAATCTGTGGAAAGAACTGAAAACTCCTGTTCACAAACGCTCTCGATCCAACCTCACTGAGCTCGAGCTGTTTTGCAAGGAGGAATGTGCAAAAATTTCAGTCTCTTGATGTGCGAAACTGATAGAGACATACCCCAAGCGACTTACAGCTGTAATCGCAGCAAAAGGTGGTGCTACAAAGTATTAACATATTGAATAATTTTGCACGCCCAATTTTTAGGTTTTTTATTTGTTAAAAACGTTTGAAATATCCAATAAATTTCGTTCCACTTCATGATTGTGTCCCACTTGTTGTTGATTCTTCACAAAAAAATACAGTTTCATATCTTTATGTTTGAAGCCTGAAATGTGGGAAAAGGTCGAAAAGTTCAAGGGGGCCGAATACTTTCGCAAGGCACTGTACCTTTTGATAAATTATGACGATTGTGTGCATCCTACAGTAAAATCAAGAATCACTACCAAGATTCTGGGACTACAAAAATCACAAAAAAAGACTGTCCTCAACTATTATTTTCAAGGTTCAAACTTTTAGAATACTTAATACGTAAGATTTTGTGGTGTTACCTAGATCCTCTTACTCATCAAATAAGCATTCTACAAGCCCTATGCAATTCGGCTAGACATTTAGGAAAAACATATACATGAATATTACATTTGTGATGTACGCATTTAACTCCAAAAACCATATAAACTACCAAAAAGCATTATTGTAACCTTTAGTAACCTTATTGACCAGTATGTGGCATTAAGATTATCCACTGGCAGTAGAAGATGCTGTGAGTTTAATGTTTTCAAGTAAGAGATCCATTGAATGGAGAAAAGAGCTAACTGACTTGGTTCCTATGTTTTAGGTTAGACTATCTTAATCTAATTCAGCCAAACTGAAAAAAATGAAGTGATTATAAAATGCTTTCGACATTGATTTGTATATTGTTTAGTTTCTTGTTTAATCAAAAGAGATATCGTTAGCGTTAATTTTGTTTTAACGCGTGCGCTTACCTAGAATGATCTTGTCCACTTCCCTTAATAGTTCCTTATCAGCAGATACTTAAATCTGCAGACTGCTGCAGGATGGTGAATGGCAAACACATGGTTCATCCATTCAGATGTCGCAGAGTCGTCCGATTCTTTTCACACTGCCCTTCCAACACGGAAGCCTTTATTTAGTTTATGCCGTGGGAAGATTACACTCACCATCTATACTTACGTGACTGAACTCACAGGTGCCGATTTTTACACAAGGAGTTTTATATATCCCATAGCCCAGGCAGCATTGTGCCAATTTGCGCTGCCTTATCCTGGGGCTTCCGAGTCAAGTTGAAAATGTCATTCGCTCCAATTATTGACTACTATGACCATAGATATCCATTATAAAGAATAGATGACTTATGGCTGAGTCTCTAACGTCATCACCGGTGGCCATCTTGTCACAGGCAAGCTTGGTGGGCTCTATGGTACCTAATGTAAGGTGAGTGATCGCAAATACTCTAATCTCGCTGAAATCTTGACGGATTTACAAACGGTTTAGTTTCTTACAAATGTTATTAACGTGGCTATTATTCTGGATGCTTTATATA
>JACXGM010040550.1:0-10287 GCA_016801145.1 Umbra pygmaea
TGTCAACAACATTTTAACAAACTATCTACTAACCCTAACCCTAATCCTAACCTTAACCATTCCCCTTATGTTAAACCTAACCTTAACCATTACCCTAAAACATATTCTAAACTTACCCCTACCCTTAAAATACACAATTAGTTGCTTATCAACAGATGGTTTGTTGATAGTTTGTTGATAGTCATATCATCAACAAACTCTCTGTAGAGCACATACAGATGGAATGTCAGACTCTCCAAATAAAGTGTAACCCTTCTCCTAGACCGTGCCACCGATCTACACGAAACTTGGTATCTAGCATCTCCCGACGGATCTGACCAAAAGTTATCAAAATAATTTTGCTATGTTAAACTATGCACAATTGACAAACAAATTAATTTTTGTAGCTAGCTACGAAATATAAACTTTATTATATCGCTGCCAAATTAAATGCTATCGTCAAAAAACTTGAGATTGTTGTTCAATGTCCCACCGTGATGTTCTATACCAAATTTGGCGAAGATCGGCCACTAGGGGGCACTTTAATCAACGTTTATTTGTTTTGGACAATAACTCAATATATTTAACTGGGATAATTGTGATTAAAATATATTTTCCGAAGTAAATACTATCAACATGAAACTTTTGGTGCTTGTTTGGCATGCCGCTCTAAAGCTAAGGACAACTGTTTTTGTCTTCTCTGACCTTTTTGACCATTTTTAAAGCATTTCTTTCAGCATTTTAGACTGTCTTGGAAATGTCAGAGCACGTTGAAGTTACTACAAACGTTGCAGCCTTGGTGTTATAATATTTTCCAGCTTTTGCATCACACCCATCATGCCTTTGGTTCCGATTTCATAGGTTCTTCTTTTGTGGGCTCTGCGGGTCATTGGGGCGACTTGCACCAGCGGGGACTCGCCAGGGACGGCTTGGACCCCGTCAAAACTGCTTGCAGTTCTAGTTTTCTATTACAACCACTAATTTTCTATTACAACCGCTTCATTGCTCTTATATTTGTTTCACTTTAGTTTTTTTTATGAACTCAACTCGTGCAGTATTTAACACTTATAAGTTTACTTTTTTTTAGTAGATGCTGATCCAATTCAAAAACTTTACATTTGTAGCATACAATAGCCAGCTTACAAAAACAGCCCATATAAATGTATTGCAGAGAAAAAATGTCATTTGAAAACATCACTTTGTTAATTTGATGTAAAATAATGACAAAGAAGCAACATTGATAAAGACATTTTTACCATGATTGATCAGGTTTTCGAAAGACCGTGCTTCCAGCAGATACAACAGGGGTCGGATTCCTATAAATGTATAGAAACATCTTTTAAGACTGTGACAACAATGCATAATGTAATTCTCACCAGTGTGCACAGAACAAATTACCTTTGGAAACGTACAGCATTCTGCTACTTTTGTCAATCTTGGCAGATTGTATTCTTAAACCGTGTTGGATGTATGAAAACCGGTTTGGGACTAAGATGTCTTGGGAAATGAAACACATACTTTTTTAAAGGCTCTCTTCAGCATTTTGTAGTGTGAAATGACCGAAACAAGGTAAACTGGGGTGAGAAAGCTATTTATTTCTATAACGGTTCTATACTTAACTTCTCTGTAGAACAGGTTTTTAGGTGGAATCCCAAATGAACACATTATATTATTAACAGTTTTTTGAGTTATGAAACTATTTCTGTAATTTTATAACATAGCCTATGTAGTTTAAAAGTAAATTTATCTATTGTATGAATGTTTGATAAATAGGCTATACCATATATCTAAAAAATGTCTATAGACTGTCTATGTGTGTAGTGATCATGTTTGTATATGGTTGACCTAAAATAATACATCATAATTCAAACTTGAAACATTATAATTTTATAAAATAATTTTCACACTGCAAAACACCTGATTCAATTAATTTAGAAAATACCTATTCTGATGTATGGTATTAATGACATATGGTTAGATAGATCAAAATATCTGTATTTTAGTTTAAGATAGGACCCTGACAGAAACTCCTGTTGTTCAAGTAGACTTTAATGCTAAAAAAATATTTATTTGCAAGTAGTCAAATAGACTTGGGCTCATCCTACTGTATGTCTGAGACAAAATGGAACCAAAGGAAGACTTGCCTTTAACACAGAAACTCAGATAGTTTGAACCTATGTACCTGAACATCTTGTTTTATGACCCTTTGAAAGACACACACAGACACAGCCCTGTCTTAGAGAAAACTGAGAGAGACACAGATTAGCTTGAGGAAAAAATGGTTGACCATTTGACATGGTCTGCTTAAACAAAATTAAAAATTGAAGCAAGATCTTGTTAGAGTAAAATCTTCTAACTAAAACCTGTTTTACCACACAAGAGGGTTTTAAAAAAAAGGGGGCTTCTCTGTAAACTTCAGCCAACACCCTGACACACACAAACAGTAGCACACACACAATGTTTTGTGGAGATCTAAAAGAGACAGAGTTTGTCTTTTATGATAAATGATGAGTTAATGTTCTTGTATGGGCTGAAAATTAGCACAGGGAGAGACAAAGGATTTTCCAAGCAAGAATTATTAAGGTGTCCATTTTCTTGTGCTATAGAGATCTGTGACACATACAAATGCTCAAGAACCACATATTGATCCAATTTTAAAAGAATTTGGGTCTGTGTAGCATGCTGACCCTATTAATAACTTTCTAACAAGTGCTTTTACAATCTAGACACCTGCTTGCAGAAGTATTAAACATGGTGTACATAGAATCACATAAAGACATCTTAGTTTGCAGGAAACAATGTATGCTCCTGACAGATAATGACAAACAACAATCCTGTTTAGAGAAAAACTAAAGTCTGTCACACTATGTTCATGAATCATAGAAAGAGAGACACACACATACTCTGAGTTAGAAGGTTAGGCCTGAGAAACCTAGAGAAACTGCTTTTATAAACCTAGAGAGTTATCTACAAAACCTAAGGCCTTTTGGATATTTTTAGAAGTGTAATATTCTGAGAACCTTTCAAACAACATATTTAATGATTTGGCTACTATGTAGAAGTTTACCAGCTTTGATATGCTTATCTTTGAAAACATATCAGGATTAAATACACATATAGGAAGCCAATGAAACCATGTCTTTGTTGACTCTCGAACTATTTGAAGGCTGTAGAATGGGGGAAGGCCTTAGGGACCTGGCTTGACACTGACCAATCTCAATGCTAAATCCCACTCATCAAAGTTTTGACAGCTCAGTTTAGGGAGGGCCTGTACCGTAGGAACTCCTTAATGGGGTGGAGCACACAAACAGACCTATAGGATGGTTTAATTCCACTCATCAAAGTTTTGACAGCTCGGTTTAGGGGCGGCCTGTACCATAGGAACACCTTTAGGGGTTGGAACGTACAAACGGACCAATACCTAGTTTTAAACCCACTTGTCAAACTTTTGACAGCTCAGTTTAGGGAGGGCCTGTACCGTAGGAACTTCTTAATGGGTTGGAACAAACAAACATGTAGGATGGTTTAAAACCACTTGTCAAAGTTTTAACTTTTTGTTTTTTCACTCAAAATTATATGTTGTATGCTTATGAGTCACATCGTAGCTGGTTAGCCTAAGGCATGGTCTAAAACTCTTTATATATGGATTTTTCCAGACGTCTATGGGAGAAATGAATGGGAAAATTATTTCTTGAACCGGAGGATGGGTGGGACTGTTAAAGTCTATTTATGTGTTCTCCGAATGCGAGGCCCCGCCTAGCCTGTGAAGGACCTGACTTGGAAGGACCAGTCCTACCAAGGAAGAATCCTTGACTTCTCTGGTTTTGCGCATCCGAGTTTGAGAAAAATGGTGCACGTTGGTTGGAAAGATAATCGAATGCAGCATGTATACCAGGGATATGCCAAAAGAACGTTTTACTTTTTAAATTGTGATACAACAGCAAGGAACCTTGGTTAGGTACAGTGCATCCCGGAAAGTATTCACAGCACTTCACCTTTTCCACATTTTGTTATGTTACACCCTTATTCTGAAATGAATTAAATTCATTATTTTCCTCAGAATTCTACAAACAATACCCCATAATGGCAATGTGAAAGAAGTGTGTTTGAAATCTTAGCAAATCTATAAAAAATAAAAAAATAAAAAAGCTAAACATTTAGATAAGTATATACAGACTTGAGGCTGTAATTGCTGCTAAAGGTGCTTCAACAAAGTATTGAGCAAAGGCTGTGAATACTTGTGTACATGTGCTTTTTACATTTTTTACTTTCAGGATGCACTGTAGATGTTTTTAGGCCACAATGTTTATACCCCTTGTGTCTTTTTTGGTTAATTGTATTGCATCCACTACATTGGGAATTCATGACATTACAGTAACACCAAGTAGAGTTCTGAGTACATATATATCATCTTTGTGACTAGAGAGGTTTAATGCAATGTGTGGGAAAATACACCTGTTACAGATTTTGGTCTGAGCTGTCTGTCTGGCCTCCCATGATGATTTTGTTTTCCTGTTTGCAGTGGCAACTGGCGGCCCATTGCCAAGTGACCATGAGTTTGAGCTGCATGAGGTGCGCTTCCACTGGGGCAAAGAGAACCAGCGTGGCTCTGAACACACTGTCAACTTTAAGGCCTTCCCAATGGAGGTACAGTATGACTCTCCTGAACACATGCAGGCAGAAAAGAATATGCAAGCACAAAGATGCTTATTTTACTATATTATTAATGCTTTTTGTGGACAAAACATAACACCTAACCCCTAACCCTAATTCTAACAGTAATCCAAACTATAACCCTAAAATTAACTCATATACCCATTGACACATATTTTCTATGCTGACTTGCAAACAGTCCACAAATCACCAGATTTGCATGTGTTACAATACTTGTGTGTACTTCTGGTTCTTACAAGTATAGTAATACATTTACATACACACACTCACAGATGCAGACAGACACACACTGTTCACTTCAAGGCAATGACCATGGTGTTTGTCCAAGTTAGAGGCCACTGTAATGGCACTCATATAGAGAGGCTTTGATTTGCTATCTTCATGTACAACAAAGTCGTCTCAGGTCATGGCTTTTGAAAACTCACTACTATGCTTCATATACAGTATGGACACATCAAATAAAATCAATACCCAGTGATTTATAGGGATTTTATTTCAACCAGAAACACTGAGTTTCAACAACTTTGTAACTAAATGGCTTGTACTGAAATGCACTATAAGATTGTTGTCTTTTTATTTTTTATTTTTTGTGTGTGACTTTTCCTTCCTTCCCAATTCCCTTTCTAATCTTGCCTTGTCGGTTACAAATCCAACACAGAAGCCTTTAGTCTGATCATGCATGGAATGATTACATTCACCAACTATACTTCAGCAATTGAATTTACAGGTGCCCGATATGGACACAAGGAGTCGCTGGAGAGTGATGTGGCAGGAAAGATAATCTGACTTATCTAACCCAAATCCCAGGCAGCGATATGTCAACTTTGCGCATGAGGAGGCCTGGGGGAAGGTCAGAGAACACATGGTCAGGCTCAAACCAATTCAGCACACTACACTTCATGGACCCCATAAGATCATTTTGTAACACAGGAGTTTAGTGCTCTATATAAAGTGCTCTATATAAAACTAGTACAAAAACTAGTGCACGCAAGTCCTCTAAACCAATGGTTATCAAAGCTCTCCTGGGGGACACCCAGACATGAAAAAGCAGCCTTGCACTATCAGATCAGATTCACTGATCAAAAACATGTTGTTTAGAAGAAATGTTGAATCAGATGTGCTACTGTAGCTCATTGATACTGTAGTTGATGGACTGGCTGGGGGTCCCAGAAAGGTTTGAGATCCATCGCTCTGAACATGCCTTCATCCTCCTAACTTTCATGTCCTTCTTTCCTTTAATTCCCAGCTTTTTTCTCTTTGTTTATTTTTCACCGTCTTTCTTTCTTTGCTGCTTTGTTTCTTTGTACCTTTCATTTGGTCTACTTTTAGTTCTTTCTTGTTTTGGGTAATCTCTTTTGTGATCAACTTCACTCTATTTTGACACAATGTAATGTGAAACGATACATGTGCTTCCCCCAAGCTCCACCTGATACACTGGAACTCAACCCTGTTCAACAGTTTGGAGGACGCCCTGGGGAAGAAGCACGGGGTTCTCATCATTGCTCTTTTTGTGCAGGTATTGATTGCTTTGGCCCTGCTCTGTAGTCATTTTCACTGTAAAAAGCACCAACTTAAATAATTACTTCAATTGGTAACACACAATTTAATTAAGTTTGTTCAAATAAAGTTAACAAGTTGGATTAATGACAATTTGTTAATATTTGCAACAACTTAATTGAATTGGGTGTTACCAATCGAAGTAATTCATTAAAGAGGAACAATTAGGAAGTTCTATAATTTGTCTATGTTGGTAAATTGCACAATGTAACTATTTGACTATCAATCAGCTCTCTCACTCGAGCTAGCGAGAATACTACATCTGTAGGTTATATGGCTCTGTGCAGATAAATGCTTTTTTCTTGTTGTGATTTTTCCAGATTGTCCTCCCTTACCATTTCCCTCTCTATCCTGCCTCGTCGGCAGCTCTGCAACTCCTTGTACAGATCTGTGGGATGACGAGGGGTGCGCACATGGTTCTTCCAAACACATGTTGCCCGAGCCACCAGATTATTTTCGTACTGTTCACCCAACACTGAAGCCTTTGGTCGGATCATGCATGGGATGATTACTTTCACCATCTATATTTCTGCGTTTAAATTTACAGGCGCCCGATCTGAACACAAGGAATCGTTGGAGAGCGGCATGGCAGGTAGTGTTGACGAACTGACCGAAGAGTTGGTTAATTAACCTGACTCGTGTTACTGAACCAGTAGAATCGAGTGCCAGACGTGAAAGAACCGACTCACTCCTGTTTTTTGCCAAATGAGAATTAACGGCACGTTAGGTAGGTTACAGTTCACCAATTCACAACTCCCATTAGGCTAGGCGAGGGAATATTTCCATCATGAGCTTATAAATAATGAACATAACATCACCAAGTATTGATAAACTGTGTACGTTATCGGCTACCTTAATGTGTTTAGTTGATTCAAGTATTCAGCAAAGTGTGATCAGTAATTTTTTGAATGTAGACTGTCACGAGAAGACCGCGCACCTCCGCACCAGGGTCCTCCTGAACGAGATCAAAGGTAACCGTGCAACCGCTCGAGTCTAATGTAATCAAGCTGAATTGCCGAGACCGCGAACCAGGCTACTGAACGAGACCGAAAGTAAACGTGCAACCGCTCGAGTGTAATGTAATCAAGCGGAAATGCCAAGACCGCGAACCAAGCTACTGAACGAGATCGAAAGTAACTGTGCAACTGCTCGAGTGTAATGTAATCAAGCGGAAATGCCAAGACCGCGAACCAGGCTACTGAACGAGACCAAAAGTAACCGTGCAACCGCTCGAGTCTAATGTAATCAAGCAGAAATGCCAAGACCGCAAACCAGGCTACTGAACAAGACCGAAAGTAACCGTGCAACTGCTCGAGTCTAATGTAATCAAGCAGAATTGCCATGAACAAAATAATTTATGCACTAGAATGAAAAACTTGGTTAGTAACTCAAACTTGCAGAGAACCAAGACACCCACATTATCGATGGGGAAGTAGCCTACATCACATACAAATACACGTCATGTTATCTTGGTAGTTATGTTAAGTTAATGTTGCAGGCTGCATGGTAGAGGCTGTCACAAGGACAGAGAGGCTACTGAACGAGACCATAACCGAGGGTACTGCATGAGTCTAATGTAATCAAATGGGTGTCCCCTCCCCCCGCGGGCATGCAAACCGGTGACCAAATCTATTAACTCGGTACACCACCTAACAACCGTCCGGTTGATCCGGCTCGCGTAAAAGAGTTGGTTGTCCCATCACTAATGGCAGGCAAGCTAATCTGACAAATCCTGGGCAGCGATATGCCAATTTTACACTGCCTCATGCAGGAGGCCCAGGAAAAGTCAGAGAACCCATGATCAGGCTCGAACCCATGACAATCGTGGCGTAGACTGTCCTGCAATGCAGCAACTTAGTCCACTATGCTACACGGACCCCAGATGAATGCGTTTGATACAACTTTGTGAAATAATGATTATTTGTGTGAAACACTAATGTTCTTTCACAAAGAAAATCCCCAAATCATGAAGTCCAACTGGTTTTGGTACATAACATATACATCTTGTATATAAGTTAGTTGCATGGTTTAAAACATATATTTTCTAACCTCTCTGCGAGGCAGCTCATGCTCTAATTCCTGATTTCAGTCAGTAAAGAGGGCATGTTCAAATTATAATGAATGTAATGCAGATTTTGTTTTCTGAATACTAAATTTGCTCTGTCAACAATATATTTTCAATCAGAGAATATCAGAATATTAATATATAATTAATAGAGAGCTGGTATTTTGTGTTTAGAAACTACTGTAGTATTTAGAATAAGACTGCTTGAACCTGACCTCTCACTAGCACTGGGGTTGGGAAGAACTAAGCAAGCAATCTGACTTTTGTTCCACATTGGCATAGATGTTAGAAAAGGTAACTGACATTTATCATACAAAATGTACATGTTATGTACCAAAAGCAATTGAGCTTCCAGATTTTGGGTCTTTCTTTATGAAAGAACATTTGTGTTTGCTATCTCGACCCTGATCTCCCTGAGTAACAGATCTGACTGATGAGCAAGACAGTCAAAAAAATCCTTCAAGTGATTTAGAAACAGACAAATTGTTCCCCTTTAATTTGGTTCAACTATTCTTTCTTTACAGTGTTTGAATCTTGTCTTGTCATGGTTTGTGTGATTCTGGTAGGGACTTTAGTACTTGGTTTGGTACTACTGTAGTTAACATATAATAATAATATCTGGTATAATATTTCTCATAAGAAATATATAGTTTTTCAACAATAAGATCTTCACATTGTATTAACCATGATAACATTTAATTCATGTGAGCTGGCATGCTAAAAAGTCCCTTTGTATACTAAAAATATGAGTAAGACATGAGCAAAAACATTACCTGGTCCTTCCTGCCTCGACCACCACATCCTGGCAGGCTTCTTGACATGTCAATAGCAATGTTAACATCATAAAATGATGTTGGCCAGTTAGGAGCCTCTTTTCTGACCTTCTTGACATTGTTTCCTTCAGATTGGGAAAGAGCATTTGGGCTTGAAGGCCATAACAGAGGTGCTGCAAGACCTACAATACAAGGTAAGGTGTTGTCGTCCATTGTTTGCCAAGTATAGTCATTTAGCTATAAGGTTGAAATTACTTTTGTTGTAATTTGCACACACTGTCCACTTGAAATTGTTCATCTTCTTTTAACTCAGTTTTTCCAAATGAGAAAGATTACCACATTGGGCACCCCGAGAGAAATTAAGTTTGGAACAACTGAATGGTTGTTCCTCAAAAATGCCCCTCATATTCAATTCTGGCTCTAGAAGCCAGTTCCACTGTCACAGGTGTTCTACTGAGACACTTGTTCCATGAAACTGAGTCATGGACTCCTGATATAGATAGGTTTTTTTGAGTATGGTGGGTAGTTTGTGTTAATATTATGCCATTATATGCACTGAAGATTTATGTTCTATTTTGTATATGAGGTGTCACGTTTTGCTGTGTGTGTAGAGAGAGGGAGACTCGAGCAAGCAGTACGTGGCAAATGTTCATGATTTATTTGAAACATTATTGCAGATCCAAACAAGTGAAGGAAACAAAATGCATGGAGTGCTTAACAATATATCTAGTTAGCTACCTACTCTCACAGCGGTACAGACGCTGGCTAATGACAAGGCGAACCCCTAAACATTCAAAGCTAAACACATAGCAACTCACTTGTTTGTAGCTCCTGGTTTATATGTCCAGAATAGCATACAGTCCTACATGAGTGCACAATGGTAAAACTATAACCTACATGCTAATAGCAGCGGCACAAGACCCTGATGGCTCAGGGAAGCGGGCATAAATTAAGACACTCACGATGTCCAGTATATTCAAACATGACTTCTTCCAATTAATGATCCACACCTCTCCCTGGTGTAGGGCTGCATAAATATGGGTTTTCGTGCGCCGTAGAGAATGGTCGCATGGACGATGGCTCCGTTCACTCTATGCAGATTTTGGCTTATTACTGTTTTTTTAGTTTTTATTTCTGCACCTCCTGCACTGTCGCTCATACAGTATGACCGACTAGCACTTTTGGATATACGTAATTCACTGGATACAGACTTTTTTTCCACTTACCGGAGTAATTGCT
>JACXGM010040551.1:0-10287 GCA_016801145.1 Umbra pygmaea
TCCCGAGCAACATTAACCAGCTCCGACTGGGGGATCCCGAGGCGTTCCCAAGCCAGGTTGGAGATATAATCTCGCCACCTAGTCCTGGGTCTTCCCCGAGGCCTCCTCCCAGCTGGACGTGCCTGGAACATCTCCCTAGGGAGGCGCCCAGGGGGCATCCTTACCAGATGCCCAAACCACCTCAACTGGCTCCTTTCGACACAAAGGACTCTACTCTGAGATTCTCACGGATGACTGAGCTTCTCACCCTATCTCTAAGGGAGATGCCCGCCACGCTCCTGAGGAAACCCATTTCGGCCGCTTGTACCCTGGATCTCGTTTTTTCGGTCATGACACAGCCTTCATGACCATAGGTGAGGGTAGGAACAATGCAAACATTTAAAAGTGAATGATCTAATTATTATTTACAGTAAAAACAGTTTTAACTGGCTTGAGTTTTTTTATTGGGTTGATTCCACGAAATCAGTGCCTTTTGTGTCCCTAAGAAATAATCAGTTATAACATTTCTATAAATATCAATAAAGTTGTAATTTAAAAAACATAACATTACTATGTATTCTTCCATCAATATCACATCAAAAAGAAGTCAATTAAATATTATTTTAAATAATTAAAATTGCATTTATGCTGATAAGGGTGAGGTTTTTGGCCTGTCCCTCCCTTGTTCTTTTTCACCAGGACTTTTCATCTGTAGATTTTAGGCAAAATTATCACATTTTCACATTTCCATATTGTGGCAGGTATAATCTCATTGTTAATTAATATTCTTGGCATAAATTATTTTGATAAAATATTAATCATTTTATCGATGTCCCCTGGATTCATGTCAGGCCAAAACAAAACTGTAAAATAATGGTACACTCCAGTGACATCATTACAGGAATTTGCATCATCTCTCAACCAGGATTCCAACAGTTAGCGCACAGGTAATTTTTTCTCCCTCTTCTAAAATGTACTGTTTTATGAGGTGGATGGGGGGCATCATACAACGTCAAAACTGTTACCATGTTTTTAACGTATAAATGTAAAAAATGATTAATGTACTCTCCTATGATCAATATATACAGGTGATAAACTTTCAAAATGTACACCATCTGTTTTTGTGGCCTAGCGCTTTTAGCTAGCAATAACTTGAAATCGTCAAGCCTGTTACTGTCTTGGCTTTTACTTCTCTAGAGTAACAGGCATGACATAAATTAGGTTTCACCCATTTTATCTGTATGAAATGAAAAATGTTGAAGGTCATTCTATATTATTGTTAAACTTTAGTAATGTCCACATTATTCAGTGTGGGAAGCATTTGAGCAGCATCATATTTTCAGATATTATTGTTGGTACATGAATCTGGTATTTAATGTATTACAGTGGTACTACTGAGCTTGTTGTTTTATTTGCATAGTATTACCATTAGCGTTGATTTTATATTTGCACTTTACTAACAGATGTTAGTTGGCATTAAGTGCATCAGAAAAGCAAAGGCGCTATCATGCTCACCATGATGCCGATCCTGAAAAAAGGGCAAGCTACCTTCAGTTGGAGAAGGATAAAAGGAAGAGAGATGACTCCTACACCCAGGTCAAATACATGCACATTGCAGTTCGTAATAAAATTTGTTTGGCCTCATGAAGAATATGCACTTTGGTACCTCTATGATGATGTACTTTGTTTCATTCCTCCCCCCCTGCCAATCAATGCCTGTCATATGGCACTCCAAAAAGACATATGGTTGGGTCTTACTCAGTAAAATTAGAAATCTCTGAAATTTCTTACCTCCCTCATAGGTTTCTCAGTTTATTAATTAGGCTGTTTTCAGTCTGTTTTGACTGGATATTCTCAGTTTCTTTTAATTTGTACAACAAATAATGGCTACAATTTTTTTTACTTATAAAATAAAATGTTTACCTACTTCACTGACTGTTGATGTTTGGGTTTTAAGAATGCCCTGGTTGATTTTAATGTGTTAATGACCAGTGTCAATAACTAATCTGTTTCAATAAAAGTTTTCTTCCATAATGCTTGTCAATTACACATGCAACTACAATGACAAACAAGAGCAGCCCAAATCCTGCAAAGTAAAACCACACGTAAAGAGATGGATGCATGGGCCTGATTACAGTACACTCAAAACATCAAATCTTTTAGAAATGTGCTTCACTAATACAACTTTGCCAATCAAGTGTAAAATAATATAATTTAATGTAATTTAAAAAGGTAAAAGTAATTAGTGTTATGTTCAAAAATATGCAGTGCATGTTTCAAAATGTTGCATTCATGTTACTGTGACGTCAGGCCTGTTACCGTGATTTAGTTGATAAAAATGTAAAAATGGCAATTGAAATGACCTTCCAAGTTTTACCATTGTAATGTAAGCGATATGGTATTTCGGACATGGCCCTTTTTTTGAATTTTCTGTTGTGAAAATATCATATTTTCTAAATAGATATGTCATCACACTCCAACATTAAGACGATCTTGGTCATTTGAATGACAAATATAATTCTAAAGAAAAATCTGAAGTAATCCTAGTGAAAAGAGGGAGTAAAATACTGCTCATATATGTATAACATTTTACATATTTCTTATTGAAACTATAGTATATAGTAACACTTGTGTCTGTAACAGGCCTGACATAAATATCAAAATATGAAGTAGATAATTAGAAATATTCATAAAATAAAAAAATATGTAGCCTGAGATGGCACAGTTTATTTTCTTGTTATTTTAAGATGTATTCATTCCATGGATATTCAAAGTATGGTCATTAAAGTTAATTCATATTTTAATTTTCCAAAGTTGAAAAGGCACCGATTTCGTGGAATCACCCATTGGTTGATGGATTTTCGAAGTATGCAACCCTGCATGCTTTTTTGCCTGATATAGCCCACAATCTGTTGCAATACAGAATAGGAGGGATTTCCCGAAGCCGGTCCTTCTTTGGCAGTGTTTAACTGTAATAGTAAGTATCCAAAAGTTAGGTAATAATAAATGTGTCATTACATGAGTTTTTTGTTTTTGTACCAATATTCAATAAAGTTTAAATTAAATACAAACAGGTTGTGCCAAATGTTTAATGTTCAAACTTTGCAGGCTTCATCGATCGTGGAAGTGGTCTAATTGTAGATTCAATTTTATGACGTGTTAGTATGTCAGTATGCTAGCATATTCGATTACTGTGTACTTAATAGTAAGTACTTTACCACCACCTGCGCATTACGTACTTTAAGTATGTAGTATGCATATTGGGATTCAGACATTCTCTGGCACTACTGTTTACCCTCACCACGCCTCGCAGTCGCACCATGCGTGTTTAGAAGAGAAACATTGAAAAGGGTCCAAGCTGAAGGGTCCGTTGTGCATTCAAATACACCGGTATGGCGGTACATAAAAAAATATACACCAGAATTAGGTGTGAACTGGTTTACTGCCCAGAACTAACCTTTAAGTACTTTGTTTATACTTGCCTAGTCATAAATGATTGTCTGATCAACTGAACACAGCCTGACCAAATCATATTTTTGACAATTAGGGGGCGATCCTTAAGTAGTTAAATGGAGTGCAAGTTTTCACCTCAAGTTTGCTTTTTATAAATCCCAATTCTTGCATAGGGAGCGTCGTACGTCTTCTTTTGTGCGTACATCACGTTTATAAATGAAGACCCAGGTTTGCTGATTTTGTGGATTCCCTTTATGTATTCATGTCTTTTGATGAAGTAGATATTCTATAAACAAATACTGAAATGGTATTCTGCAACATTATAGGGATTTATTCTGATCAGAACTGTGCCATATGTTAATAATACATAGTTTAGAAGAACAACCAAATTCTATCAACATACATGATAGCAAACATCCAAAAACATTGGTTGTAATTAAGTGACATGAAATATTTGTTATTTTATGCAGAATCAGTTTGAGTGTCTAGTGTGCAGTGAAAAGGTAGTCATCCGTAATATATTTGGTAGACATCACTGCCATAACGCCTACATGACAGTTATAATCATATACTTTGTTACAAGTTATGTTACTACACAGTTATAACTAACGTAGAAAGTATAACACCCATAAACACAATTGCACACCACTAGCCTGTTAGCTAACCTGAACAACACATTGTCACCATCAGATTGTTAAAAGTAGTCATTGGTGTCCCTGCAACCCAAAGCATCCATTACCTAATCCAACTGATTTCACTACTTTTCAAACATTTCAATTGTGACACCTATTTTCTCTGAAACCACACACACAAAACATTTTTTTTTCCAAAAACAGAGCTCTCTGGATTAGTGTAACTATGCGACAGCAGTATTATCCTCTACATAATAAATATGAAACATTTATAAAAATATACACCTAAGGATCAGAGATGTACCAGGGAAAAAAAGAGAGAAGCACAGGCTGCATCTCAATTTGCATACTATCCATACTATATAGTGAGCCAGATTAAGATGAGTATTTCCAAAACCATAGTATAGTACAGTTGTACTATTTCCAGAGGATTTTTGTAGTATGCAGAAGTGCATGCTTTTTGGGGTAAATTTCCTACAACCACAAGGAAGCGAAGATTATCCAGATTTTTCAAAGGACAATCGTTTAAAAAAATGAGCATGAGATTGCTAGCACGTTAGCTAAGCCAGCAACAACTGTAATACAAAAATGGATTTGGCAACTGTTGCAGCACAAAGATCTACACTGAACTAGGGCTGGGCGGTATGACCAAAAATGTATATCACGGTGTTAGTCAAAATTCTACTGGTTTCACAGTATATGAAGGTATTTATTTTTTCATGCATAATCAAGTGTTCCCAGCATTTTCTACAGTTTGTGAGAGGAATTATTGCAGTAGATTGACTTATGATGGTCTATTTTACTGTCATGAGTGAATATTGTAGAATAATTCCACACTAGTAGCCTATTGTATTTTAGCGAATATACTTCGCGTGATATGCACGTTTTAACAAACGGTTCGGAGGCGCGCTATACAGAAAGTTTTTTACACACAATAACTGCAGTCATTATTTTTGTTCTGTTCTGTTGTTTTAGACCATCCTTTCCTAAAGTGGGATACAAAATAAATTGTATTCTATATATTATATCCAATGGAATGGCACATTGTATATATCACAGAGTTTCTCTCATCAGATCCAAACTTAAAATATACAGCAGAGAGACCTAGAAAGGATATATACTTTTTAGACATTACCCTTTATAAAAACGTTGATATTTTGGAAACTATACCATCTAACTCAAGTATAACACTTTTTCGAGCAGACAGTAATAATCATAGACGCCTCATACAGAATATAACAGTTGGACAAATCCTTAGACTTACAACGTAAATGCAGTTATGAATGCTAAAGTGTTTTATTATCCGAATACCGGGAACGAATACGATATTCATAATTTTATTAATTGTAGCATGGTGTTCACCCGCCCATTATATTATTCTTATGATGAAAGAGTTGCTATATGCACAGCAGACTTCGTTTTGACTGTAAAATATACATGTAGCTGTTTTAGAGACAAGATAATCATTTAAACTACTGTCACTTCATAGACGCGTGTAAATTATTATAGAGACCATCGGAATTCGAACAGTAACTAACAAACTATTGGTTGTATGCTTTCACTGAAGACAGAAAGCACAACTTCAGTATCCATTTTCCACTAGAAATTCAATTGTTTTAAACTTTAGAGACAAAACTTTCTTTATATGCCAGTTTCTGCTGACAAGGAAGATGACTGTTGACCATGATTTCTGCTTGTTCGGGGTCGTTCCTCCTGCCGTATTCTATAGTACACTCACGTTCTGCCCGGGTCGTTCCTCCTGACGTATTCTATAGTAGCTACTGTAGATGGCACCCAGATTGACATAAAAGCCCACCCAAATAGTACAGTAGGCTATATGTATCAAACAGTATTCCAGGTTGGAATATAATGTATTCAGCAGTGTCGCACAGTGCAGTGTTCTGGACGTTGTCTATTCAAATACACCGGTATGGCGGTATATAAAAAATTAATATCATGACGAAAATAAATACCGGTATTCGGTGTGAACTGGTATACCGCCCAGCACTACACTGAACAAAAATATAAATGCAACACTTTTGTTTTTTCCCCCATTTACCATGAGCTGAACAGGTGTATTCAGCACCACGACCAGCTCTGCAGCCTAAGGAATCACAAACAATTCAGTAGGCTGGCCATGGTGCTGAATCCACCTGTTGTGGCTTTAAATCACTGCGTGGAAGCTGTCAGTTTCAGTCCCTCAAAATTGTGACATCTGTGGCATTGTGCTGTGTGATGAAACTGTACATTTTGGAGTGGCCATTTATTCTGGCCAGCCTAAGGCACAGCTGTGCAATAATCATACTGTCTAATCAGCATCTTGATATGCCACAACTGCGAGGTGGATGAATAATCTCGGCAAAGGAGAAGTGCTCACTAATACAGATTTAGACAGATATTGTGAAAAATATTTGAGAGAAATAGGCCTTTTGTGTACATAGAAAGACATTTGAGTTCAGCTCATGACAAATGGGGGCAAAAACAAAAGTGTTGCGATTATATTTTTGTCCAGTGTACATGTTCAAGTTAGCTAGCAACAATGTTTAATGTTTGCCAGCAAAGCAATTGCGGGAATGTAGCATCTACATCAAGTCGCATTTTAATGACAGAGTAGAATGTGCCTGCCAATACTGTCATTATAGCTTACTATATACTTAACAGGTCATAATTTACCATCACCAGTGCAGTACTACCAGTATGCAAACTGAGATTCAGTAAGAGGGAGACAGAAGATGTGAGACAGAAGGGAGGGACAGAGATGGAAAATTACACATAATAATAGGGCTGTGAAGTCAGGGAAAGTACAGAGATACAGTCATAATGACAGTGTATCTGTTTTAGGTGTCCCTCTCAAAGGTGTGCAGGTAGGTCTTGAGGGACAAAGTCTGGGTGTAGTTCATGGTGGTGGAGCGGTACAGATCCAGGCCAGTCAGGATCTCCACGTCTCTGACCCGCGCTGTGTGAAGCTGCACGAGCTCCTCCACCCATTGTGAAGGATCTTCTGAGCTCTACGGGTTGACATGAGACAAGATTTAGTAATCTATACACAAACGTTTTCTTTCTGATTTTTGTACTGTACAAAAATTAACTCATTTAATATCTTTTCATTGAGATAAAAGACCACAAGTAGACGTTTATGTTTTGAAAGGATGGAAATAATGATGTAACTGAAACTGACCCACGCTGCACTCACAGAAACCCTAGCTGTGTAAAGAAAACAAGGGCATGGTTAGCCAATAAGTGGCACTGTGAAATAAGTAGTCATGAGCTCAGATATATTTAGTAAAAGTCTATAGAGAGATACAGACAGCGTTCATAGCAAAATGAAAAACCAAAGACTGCAAATGGTATACAGCCTCAAGTGAATGAATGGTCATTATGTTATCATAACTAGAACAGTCATAAGGGAACACATTGTCAATTTCAGTATAATAGGATATATTTAACTTATAAAAAGTTGAATGCTTGGAAAACCTTTTGTGTCCCTAATGTGTCACTGGAATATTGTAAGCAATTTGTGAAATGGCACTAGGACATAAGCTAGGAGAAGTTCAACTTCTGTTTTTGTTCACCACTTGGAAGAGCTTCAAACATTATAATTTGCTATAGAAACTACATTTTGACAGTGACCTAAATGGTGACATTTATTCCTACAATCTGTAATGCATGTTTTCTCACATAACAAATTGAGTGAACTTTTTACATGTGAGAACCAAAAAGTTACAACACTTTTCTGTATACACTAGCCACAAAATGACAGTATTCCTGTTTGGACAACTGAGCGAAGGAGAAGACACCAATACTGATTTTATAATGCAAAAGTTAAAAAAACAAGCAAAGTGTACAGGACCTTTAACTTGCAAGTGCCTCATTGATATCTATAGCTAATTTATACAAGGTTAGACTTTGTTGGCTTAAACACTGAAGCCGATCATGTGAGGTTACTTCCACGGAAACTTAACAAGTAGCAAAAGATAATACCATGAATAGATTTCACTGGAATCTTACTGTGTATTTGCAAGGATGAATTCCAAGAAATCATTTCCTTATAGGGTCGAAGACATGTTACTGTCATACCAAACCTGATTGCTACAATATATGATCTGAAATTGAAACTGAAAACATTACCAACAGATGGTCAGAAAAATACTCACAATATAAGCTGTTTTCAGGGAAACTGGAAAGCAGTGAATGCAACAGCCATGTTAAAAGTCCATCACATACTGTCATATACATTACACTATGGAGGAAATTCTAAAGCTATCCTATGTGCCAATATGCTGTGACGCAATCTCCGGAACTACTCTACCAGTCAAAGCTTTTAGAACAACCAGGAATTTACATCCGTTATGATAGAAATTGATACCAAGGCGGCATTAAATTGATCAGTCAAAACATGATTAATAATGGATGCGCTAAAGCTTTCATCATTAGGACAATGAATGACTGATTAAAATGTATCTTTGCCATTGTATGTGATTGATAATTATATATCATTCATTACAAACAGTGATAGACAACATTGGTAATGTCTTGGATATATTTTAATAAATTTAATGCATTTTGGTAAATTTCCAAAACTTTTGACCAGTAGTATATAAAAAACGACCTGATATCAGAATGTCATATTTACAGAGGCCCAGCTAGCCTCTGTATACTGACCTACGTATAATGAGGCAGTGGAATGGTGAGTTTTCCCAGACCTAATTAAAAGTGTTAATGGCACTTAAGAAGGACCCCACTTCCTGCTCTTTATTTACATGTAGGCCTCATAATAATCCTTACAGTTGATGTAAAAGTGCTTGGGAGGCATGTGGGAGTAGGTTTACCAGGAATTATGTCTAGGGAACAAACCTAAACATTTCTAGATTTTTATTTAGGGTAGACATACAAATTTGAATATTCAGACCTTGTTCAACATTATTTATTCTGAACATTTCTCAAACTCCCCTGAGCTGGTGGTCTCCCTCGATCAGGGATGGACTGGGACAAAAATTAGGCCCGGGACTGTGGATGGAGCGGCCGGTGGGGGGGGGGGTTATCTGTCGCTTCCCGCGATTATCTGTCGCTTCCCGCATTTCTCCTCATCTAAATATAGGGGAACTCTCTCAATTTGACGGCCAGACCAGACTGGGCATAAAGTACGACGGCCCGGAATGGACCGTTCGGGAAAACTCCAGATCCTCCCGATGGCCAGTCCGCCCCTGCCCTCTTTACAGAGAAAGCATTTCAATCGAATTCAATAAAAGTACCTATTTGCTGCGCTTTGGATTTTGCAAGTTTAAAGTTTAGCTCGGGGGTACAGCTTTTGTTTTTTATCCCTGCATGCCAGTGTCTGTAACAACAACACTTCTTCTGACTATAACTACTTTGCCCTGGAACATAGGACAATGTCAGGTTGCCCTCTGTACTCCATGTTTGCCATCACTTCCTCATTCCAGAGTGTATCATGTGATGGAGTTGAACATAGGCTATCATTGTATGCAGATAACATGTTGCCCTATGTACGTACACAAACAATTTCCTCTCTATTCATTCCATTCCGGAGAATGTGGCTCCTTCTCTGTTTACAAGCTTAATCTCCAAAAAAGTGAGTGCTTCCCAATAAATCTGGCAGCATTGCAACTCCAGCAGACAGACTTGCCCTTTCATCATGAGCTTGCTTCAAGTAGATTTTGAATAAATGTAGATCACTCCCTACCTGCTCTTTTTTCTGCTAATTCCAAATGATTTTACCCAATCATTTTTAAGTGAATCAATTAGGTTGTTACTTCATTCATTTAGAGTGGGAAGGTACCCAGAGTCAGTAGGTCACTAAAGATTTGGTACCAGCTACGCCATCATTTTAAATTGTCATCAACATCTACAGATGTCTCTCATCTGATCTTTTCAGTAAAGAGTGATAAGTACCGTGGTTTGTCATAGGGGGATTTTATTCTTATAAAACTAAATTTTTTGGCCACCAGGTAGCATGGGTGAGCACAACAATACCCCTTCCAAAGCCGTGTTTGGCTCACAGCCTAGTGTAAAGGATTAGGCACTCACCTTTCATTAGATTTCGGGTTCGAAACCCTATTTGGGATATTTTATTGATCCATTCGGTACACCAGCTACAGTTCAAAACCCACACGTCGACCACGGATTCATGGTATACCTGTCATTTTCCTATTATTTCCCACACTTGATTATTGCACTGCAGTCTACAGGCACGTTGTAAACAGTG
>JACXGM010040552.1:0-10287 GCA_016801145.1 Umbra pygmaea
TATTAGTTGATAATTGGAGTCAAGTGTATTAGTTGATAATTGGAGTCAGGTGTATTAGTTGGAGCTGCAACAAGCAGCATGTGATGACAATCAGTCCCTTCGTGAATGTTGTTTCCCATCCAGATGCGATTTCTTTAAGATTCTTTAGGAAGCTTGGCTTCCCATAAAATGTCCAAAAAATAACAGTCAAATGTGTTAACATTTTATTGACAAAAAATGCATTATAATTAGAACACGTTAATCTCGAAGACAAATTAGTTCAGAATCAGCTACATATAGCAGGTCGACTGACGCGATATCCTTCTCATACATTCCCTTACCATTACATTGCCTTTCCCGGTTGAAGCCTGGCATCCATGGACTTCAATGGGGCTGCTCTGAACAGTTTTTTTCAGTGCTTCAAAAGTAGAAGGTAATTGGATAAATTATGCCATTATCTCTTGCCCACGACAGTGGTGGTTCTAGACAAATTTTAATGGGGGGGCCAAGGTGGGGCCAGTGTTCAGGTGCTAGCACATAGAATCGTAATAACTTGATCAAATTATTTCATTATCTTTTTATTATTCAGTCAGCTCAGGGGGGGCCAGGGCCATTTTTACAGGGGCACTGGCCCCTGTAGGCCCATGTGTAGAACCGCCCCTGGCCCACAGATGCTCAGCGTCTCTGGTAGTGAATGGAGAAGTGGGCTGGCCTGGACTCCGGGCTTCTACGTGATGATTGGAGGGTCTGTGGAAAGACTGCATTTCCTTTTGATTGACAGCGATTTTCTACTAAAAAAAGTCGCAGAATCTATTCGAGCTCAGTCCCATTGTAGACTTTGCTAGTGTAGCCGAAAGAAAAACCTATTTTTTGTATTTGCTTGGCGAAATTGCTAGCCAATTTTCATCATATATTTCATACAATTATACACCACACTCCTTGTTTTAGTTTAACCTAATTCTTACATTTTCATTTTGAAAAGGAACGAAGGGCAGAATTTACATAAAAATAAATTGACAATTCTTATGATGTGGGCAGAAAAGTTAGCTTCCCCTCTTCTAAAGACCAGCAGCCACCACTGTTCACTTTGTGATGCAAGTCAATTTGTTAAACAATTAATGATGAAACAATCTAGCATGTTAAATGTCCACACTGGGTTCAAATCAAATGCTCTCCGGTCAGACCTGGGAACATCAGTGGTCAGTTTTGCTAGCATTTGGTTAGCATTTGGTTAGCTTTTGGTTAGCATTTTGTTAGCTATTTGTTAGCATTTTGTTAGCATTTGGTTACATTTTTGTAAGTTCTGGTGGAATGAGTGCTTAGCCTGAATGGGTTGTCTTGCCAAATGTTACTGTGTGTGAGTTGGAATACAGAACAAACTGATCTGGGCTCCTGGTTAGGGAATACTGGGAAATGTTTCTGGGCCAATGCCAGGCTTTCCAGAAGTTATAATTCAAGTATTCCTAAACCAAAGCAATTCTGCGTATTTTCACTATTCCAGAGCTAATGTAGCACACCTGATTCTCCTTGACAAGTTTTTAGTTAGCCCATGTGAATCAGATGAGTTACTTTATTACTAAAACAAAATTGTGAAACATCTGAGTGTCCCTGAGGGGTGACTCAAAACCCAAATTTAATCAATAACTGTGAGAGCAGGCAAACAGGGGAGTTATCTGTATAGACTAATAGTGCAAGGAATAACAACATGTCTACTCCCCGATAAACTTCAAGGAATAACAACATGTCCACTCCCCGATAAACTTCAAGGATAATGTTCCCTTGATGAACAACATAACAACTGAAGTGTGTCTTGTCTGCAAATGTCAAATTGTATTGATTAGTCAGGGCAGAATTGACATCACAGATCCATAAGGCATATTTTCTTCTTTTTCAAAGGCTACACTTCAGCTGTTTAATTTCCTGAATGTACAGTACAGGATACATACTGTAAGACACGCTGGTTTTCTGTTTTACTTGATGAGAAAAGCACTGTGAAACTACACTCTTAGAGAAAAATGTTTATTTTCAGGTTTTTGTTTCCAGTAAAAACCCATTTGAAATATTGAAGAGCTTTCAAATGTTCATACAATTTCAGGTTCCATGTAGATAAGGGTCTGAAATTAACATTCCTTTAAGGAAAGGGTTTTATCTGAAACCCTACGGGTACTAGCCCAAACAAAAACTGTTTCACCAACAACCAAAAGGTTTTACTAGTATCCAAAATGTTTGTAACTAACGGATTAGGCACAAGACAATTACTGACAATATGCCTTTTGAAACTAAGAAAGAAAAAACAATTGGTCAACGAATATAATGCAACTATTGTCTGTGAACAATTCACAGAAAAAAGGCAAAATGCTACATACAGGAATCAATAAACATACAGACTATTAATTATTTTGAACCCCAGTTGGTGTTAAATTAATTTACCCCAACTGATGTCTCAATAATTGTATATCTCTGACCTTACAGCTTTGTTACATAATCATGTGGCTTACCGTTCGCAAGTCACTAAGGAGGGTAAACATCAATGGACAGGGAGCTATCACTCTATGATGTCACAATAAGCAGCAAACACCCACAACAGACATAAACATGTAAATATGTCCATTCAGATGCAGGTCAGATCTGTGTTGTGAACATTAGAGTGATGTTTTTTGTTTATATGTTTACAGAAAAACAAACAAAGAAACATGTTAAATTGCTGGAAATCCTTGCCTTTAAAGGATCACATCGTTGACCAATGTGTGTGTGTATTTGTGTTGTCATAGTAAGGTAATTTCTCAATAGCACATATTCTCAAAGTGCAAGATGAGCTAAAAACAATCTAAGAACAAGTCCATGGAATTGTATGCTGGTATTCTTGGCAGGATTGTGTTATGTGAATCAAATGTCCCTAAACTAATCCATTAGAGAATTGCACATGTTACTTGGCAATGCAGCAATGTTTTTCAATGTACTATTGTTTCATAGTTTCCAAATGCTCTGTTTTTCCATGAATAAATGTATTTACGGGTCTACAGTGCATCTGGAATGTATACACAGTGCTTAACTTTTTCCACATTTTGTTAAGTAACACCCTTATTTTGAAATTGATTAAATTTGTTATATCCCTAACAATTGTACAGACAATACCCCATAATGACAATGTGAAAGAAGTGTGGTTGAAATCTTAGGAAATTTATAGTAAATTCTAAACAAAAAAGCACTTCACAGCCTTTGCCATGACACTCAAAATTGAGCTCAGGTGCATCCTGTTTCCACTGATCATCCTTGAGATGTTTCCGCAACTTGATTGGAGTCCACCTGTAAATTCAATTGATTGGACATGATTTGGAAAGGCACACACCTGTCTATATAAGGTCCCACGGTTAACAGTGCATGTCAGAACACAAACCAAGCCATGAAGTCCAAGGTATTGTCAGTAGACCTCTGCGACAGGATTGTATTGAGGCACAGAGCTGGGGAAGGATACAGAAAAATAGCTGCAGCATTGAAGGTCCCAATGAGCACAGTGGCCTCCATCATCCGTAAATGGAAGAAGTTTGTAACCACCAGGACTCTTCCTAGGGCTGGCCGCCCAGGCAAACTGAGCGATCAGGGGAGAAGGTCCTTGGTCAGAGAGTGACCAAGAACCTAAGCTCCAGCTTTTCTCTCTGGAGAAAGGAGAACCTACCAAAAGAAAAACCATCTCTGCAGCACTCCACCAATCAGGCCTGTATGGTAGAGTGGCCAGACAGAAGCCACTCTTCAGTAAAGAGTTTGCCAAAAGGCACCTGAAAGAATCTCAGACCATGAGAAACAAAATTCTGATGAAACAAAGATTGAACTCCATGACCTGAATGGCAAGCGTCATGTCAGGAGGAAACAAGGCACCGCTCATCACCTGGCCAATACAGTGAAGCATGGAGGTGGCAGCATCATGTTGTGGGCATGTTTTTCAGCGGCAGGAACTGTGAGACTAGTCAGGGACGAGGGAAAGATGAATGCAGCAATGTACAGAGACATCCTTGCTGAAAACCTGCTCCAGAGTTCTCTATACCTTAGTCTGGAGCGAAGGTTCATCTTCCAACAGGACAATGATTCTAAGCACACAACCAAGATAACAAAGGAGTGGCTACAGGACAACTCTGTTAATGTCCTTAAGTGGCCAAGCCAGAGCCCAGACTTGAACCCGATTGAACATCTCTGGAGAGACCTGAAAATGGCTGTGCACCCATGCTCCCCATCCAACCTGATGGAGCTTGAGAGGTCCTGCAAAAAAGACTGGGTGAAACGGCCCAAAAATAGGTGATTTTAATTAATTTCGGAATAAGGGTGTTACATAACAAAATGTGGAAAAAGTGAAGTGCTGTGAATATTTTCCGGATGCACTGTATATGCACTGTAAAACAGAATAACTCAAAATTCCAAGAATGTGTAATAACAAAATAAAAATGATTGCACCCAACATCTAAGCAGGGTCTAACGTTAAGCAAGGTCTAACGTTAGGCAAGGTCTAACGTTAGGCAGGGTCTAACGCTAAGCAGGGTCTAACGTTAGGCAGGGTCTAACGCTAAGCAGGGTCGGACCTGGTCGGTCTCTGTATAAGAGACCAATGCTGATGATAATGGTGTTAGAGGGCCAGTAGGGGGCACTCTTCCCTCTGGTCTAAAGATCATTCCCAGTGCCCGAGGGCAGTGATTGGGACATCTTCCCTGTGTAAAATGGTGTCTTTCAAATGGGATGTTAAATGGGTATCCTGACTCTCTGTGGTCACTAAAAAACCCTTTAACGTTGCCGCAACTTAACTGAGTCAAAGCATTTTTTACAGTGTGGCACTATTCGTAAGAGTAGAGGTGTTAACCCTGGTGTCCTGGACAAATTTCCAATTTGGCATTAATACCATCATGGCAACCTAATCATCCCCAGCTTTTAATTGGCTCATTCATCCCACTCCCTCCCCCACTTCTCCCCAGGCCATTGCTGTAAATAAGAAGCTGTTCTCAGTCAACGTGCCACAGAAAAATAAAAATGAATAATAGTAAACTAACCAATTTGTCCCTAATCCAATGAAATGGTTTGACAATGGTTCACAGAGTAACGGAGTTGGTTAACTCATTTGTAAATTGTTTCAATTCATTTTATTTTACCAAATAAATGACAATGTTACTAAGATACTTTTTTGTAGCACAGAAGAACCCCTTCATGGTTCCCAAAAGAACCCTGTTTAACAACCTTTGAAAACCCTTTTTGGTTCTATATAATACGCTTTACACTGAGGACCACTGTGGTGCAGTACCCTTTATGCAGGCTCTACCAAATACATTATACTGATTAATAAAAATGTTTGTAAAAGATATGCTAAATGTGTTGACTGAACTCTTCTGACACACTCTTAAAACAAAATCAAAAAAGGGTTTATAGGAGAACCCTTTCATGACTTGCAGACAAACCCTGTTTGGTTTCGGTGAGAAAACCTAAGAACCCTTTTTGGTAACGTACAGTATAGAACACAGTCCACTGCAGATTTTACACAGAACCAAACAGGATCTACTTGGATCTGAAAATGGTTCTCCTTAGAACATTAAAAATGTTATTCTGTGGGAAAAGTCCAAAATGCATTTTGGAACCGTTTATTTCTCTAAGATTGTATTTTTTTTAACAGTGCATGTCCAATTAAGTTGTTCACCTGGGGCCTGGTCTGAGAGTTCAGATCTTCAGGTGTGTCCAGTCTTTAGACAGATCCAGATCAGCGGCACAGCAAGATATACAGGATCAACAACTTCCAGGTGGGCTCTGGCGGTGACAGTGGCTTTGGACAAGGTTATCATTAATCTGGGTAGTTCTGCGTTGTGGACCATGGACTCATGTCATCCTAAGGAGATTAGATGTGGCATTCCATAAATCAGCAGTTACCTCAGTGTAGAATGCAGACTGATAGTCGTTCTCCAGCCAAATGAATAAAGACTGTACTATAGTAAACTAGGCCGCATCCCGAGGGGTTGTAGAGGCATAATCGCTGCCAGCCCTAAAGCATGATTATAATTCCAATGTGTTTCAATGAACCTATAACTACTGTGGTAAATGCAACAATACACAGAATACAGTAGTGAAAACATTAGCCTATTCAGGATTCATACAACAAATATAACATTTTAGTGAATAAATATGTTGGGTTTGTTTGTTGGATTAAGTAGCAGACACTGTGACAATTTATAGTATGCCTGCGGTATTGTTTGTTTTTATTAGAAATTCTCAAGGCAATTCTTAAAGAAATGGGATGTCCAAATCGAGTAGACAACTTGTTTGATAATCTTACATTTCCATCAATATAAAAAGTGCAGCAAGATTTATTGACTGAATATCTATAAAAAACAATTATTGCCAAATGTGTCTTGGAAAAATGTAAAAACACATTCCGTTTCGATAATTTATCAATTTTCCCTCGAGGTCATTGTTGATTTTGTTTCTGCCATATATAGCATTTTTTTACACAGGAATAAAATGTCTGTCAAAAATGTAGTAATGTATCATTGTCTAAGGTACAATATATATTTAGTAGGCTGTATTCTTCTCAACAGCAGCAACATAAAAGAAGACAACACCGGCAAACCCCTCCTAGAAAACCAAAACATTTCGTATGACAGTTGATAAGGGTGAAAAGGAGGTCACAGTGAACTCAGCCACTGATAGGACGGGTGTTTCGGGGATCAAGATTTTAATTGGACATTTATATTAAAAGTCACGCCCACGGGAATGCGCCCGCCTCAATCCATGCGTGCACAAATGCCACAGACGAAAGTGACAGATAGACTTCACCTTCAAAGACAGTTGTTGCATTATTTTTAGTGGACAAAGATCTGTTTTTGGAAGACTTATTTCATATTTTCAACAAAAACTCAGTTACAGATACAAAAACGACGAAAAGAGGAGTGAAAACGATAAACGTGTTAACAACAAGACAAACTTGCTATGTAAAGTTTATTATCTGTCATTTGGTCGCTTCGGACGAGTATTGAGATCGCTTTGAGATGCAAAAGGAACCACCGCTGCCAATAGCGGATATTGCTTGGAAATATAAACATTTATCTACATTCCAGGTCGTTGTATACCAACACAGTAGACAATTCAACAACGCTGCCCAACTTTATGTTTCAGTCCGAGAGGCATATTTTTCTCAACTAAACTGAAACAAGGACAATAGTAACCATGTTTCCTCTAAATTCGACATGGAACATTTCATTTGCAGGTTGCGGGTTCTTAGGGATCTATCACATCGGTGTAGCGAGTTGTCTGCTGGAACAATGTCCGGTTTTGGTGCACAACGCCCGGCACATATACGGGGCATCGGCTGGAGCTCTTTCTGCATCAGCGCTGGCTTGTGGAGCATGTTTAGGTACGCAATGCTACACTTATTAACTTATTACATAAGTAGTTACACAGTAACACTGTTCATGTGTGCGTGTGTTTCAGGTTCTTGTTTTTGCTCTCGGTTTTCTTCCACTTCCTTTTTTGATGAAATGTAGTGTTTTTGAATTTGAGTCGTTTCTTCCTCTCTGTTTTGCTCTGCACGGCAACGCGTCATCGTGGTGGAAGTAGGAGAGCCCTGTCACAGCGGGTGTCTTTGCGTCTGCCAACAACGAGGCAATTGCTATTTTACAACATTATTAACAGCTTGTATCCACTGTCCATTCCAGGCGAGGCAGGTGCCAGCATGATTACTGTGGCAAAGGAGGCACGTAAGCGCTTCCTGGGGCCGATGCACCCCTCCTTCAACCTGGTGAAGATTCTGCGTACCATGGTGTATAAAAATCTGCCCCCTGATTGCCACCTGCGTGCCAACGGTAGGCTGGGCATATCCCTGACCAGGGTGTCAGACGGAGAAAACGTCCTAGTGTCCCACTTCAACAGCAAAGAGGAGCTGGTACAGGTGAGCCTCGGTCAGGATTTGAACATGCAGGTACTGACTGAGAAGGTTGAACTGACCTGGTGAGCCTTAGGGCTTTAACCCACAGATACTGCAGACAAAGTTGAGCTGGAATATTTAAATAGAGATCACAAACGTTTCCATCCATCAAATGTGAATAAAGATATGAGTTTTCAATAGCAATACATCCAGAGTTCTTTAATCACAATACAGTTTAAATTGGTATCTATTAATGGTGATAATGGTGAGGTTTCCAGTTCAATTATGATCCAATGTAGGTATTTTTATTTTCCCAATTTTTCTCCCCTCCCAATTACCGCTAACCCTGTCTTTTCGGCAGCTCCCCAACTCCTTCGAAAGTTGCGGGATGGCGAAGGGCACTCACATGGTTCATCCAACAGCATGTCGCCAAGCCATCGATTCTTTTTGCACTGAATCCAACACGGAAGCCTTTAGTCGGATCATGAACGGAATGATTATGTTCACTAAATATACTTCCATGATTGAACCCACAGGCACCCGATCTGGACACAAGGAGTCGCTAAACAGCGACGTGGCAGGATAGATAATCTGTATTATCTAACCCAAATCCTGAGCAGTGCTATGCCAATTAGCGTTGCCTCGTGCAGTAGGCCAGGGGAAAGTCAGAGAACCCATAGTCAGGCTCAAACCCATGACTATCATGATGTAGACTGTTGTACAATGCAGCTATTTAGCCACATGTGAGAAACCTGAATCACTAGATGTTGATGATATCATGTAAGCAAGACAACATGCATTTTTGTGACTTGTTGGTGCTACAGGGAAACGAGACAAAGAAACAAAGTCAAGTGTCAAAAGTTGCTGTTGTGATTACAGTGAATTATCATTATTTGCACTCCCCCTTAACAAGCGGTCAGAAAATTAAATTAATTTAATTGTTGATAAAGAAAAGACTAGACCTACTTTCACAAAAATTCTTTCAGCTAAAACCTACCAATCTGCAGATTTTACATCTCAACAGTAAAGGCTAAAATGAACCACAATAAGTGTTATTCTTGTGCTGACTTGTCATGTCATCAAATCCATGCTCTTTCAAAGTTGGGATTTCTTGGCTACCTGAGGTACTGAATGATCGTGTTAATACTTACAGATTATGAAAATGACGTATGATCGTGTTTATACTTATAGATTATGACACTATCTGAGGTACAGTACCACACCCTCTGTGCGTAGTTGCTTCCATTATCTCAGTTTTCAACCAATCTGTGTTCAGGAACCTGTCCAACATAAATACTGACTTTGAACTTTCCGTGGGAACTTTGAACTTTCTTAATAATTTCACCTGCTCCATAACACCTGGGCAGGTGAGTGCCTCAGATATTTGCTTGCTGCCTACCTTAAATGAAACTGATAGTAGAGCTCTGAGACAGCTACAGTACACTGAGAAGGCCCAGCTCATAAAACATAACCTTGAACTAAACCAACCAGCTGTCACTGACTCACTGACAGGTAGTGACAGCCTAAAACAGTGCTGTACATATATATATTATATCAACATACAGTACAAGTCATTTTAGCAGATACTTTTTACCCAGAGAAAGTAAATTTCCCCCAAACTTGCCTTGCTCTGCTGCCTCACTGTTGACCTGTAGTAACATGGAACCCTTATAATTCACCACTGTTGACCTGTAGTAACATGGGATACATATTGTTCACCATTGTTAACCTGTAGTAACATGGGATACATATTGTTCACCATTGTTAACCTGTAGTAACATGGGACCCTTATAGTTCACCACTGTTGACCTGTAGTAACATGGGATACATATTGTTCACCATTGTTAACCTGTAGTAACATGGGATACATATTGTTCACTATTGTTAACCTGTAGTAACATGGGACCCTTATAGTTAACCACTGTTGACCTGTAGTAACATGGGACCCATATAGTTTACCACTGTTGACCTGTAGTAACATGGGATACATATTGTTCACCATTGTTAACCTGTAGTAACATGGGACCCTTATAGTTCACCACTGTTGACCTGTAGTAACATGGGACCCTTATAATTCACCACTGTTGACCTGTAGTAACATGGGACCCATATTGTTCACCATTGTTAACCTGTAGTAACACGGGATACATATAGTTCACCACTGTTGACCTGTAGTAACATGGGACCCTTATAGTTCACCACTGTTGACCTGTAGTAACATGGGACCCATATAGTTCACCACTGTTGACCTGTAGTAACATGGGATACATATTGTTCACCATTGTTAACCTGTAGTAACATGGGACCCTTATAGTTCACCACTGTTGACCTGTAGTAACATGGGACCCTTATAATTCACCACTGTTGACCTGTAGTAACATGGGACCCATATTGTTCACCATTGTTAACCTGTAGTAACA
>JACXGM010040553.1:0-10287 GCA_016801145.1 Umbra pygmaea
GGGCCTCCTCCTGTACAGTGCTGCCAAAGAGGTGTGCGGAGTCCTGCCGCCACCTCTCATAGCCCCCCCCGAAAATTTCCTTAGGGAGACTGTCGGCCATCTTGAGAGGGGAACCTCCTATGAGGGCTGGCATCTCCTCCTCCTCCTCCTCATTGGACCACCAAGGAACTGGGTTGGCGGCCATCTTGTGAGGGGAACCATCTATGAGGGCCGGCATCTCCTCCTCCTCCTCATCGGACCACCAAGGAACTGGGTTGGAAGCCATCTTGAGAGGTGGCCTGTTGGCCATCATTTGAAGGGGGGCCCCAGGGGCAACTACTGGGGACCTAGGGGCTCTAGCCCTGGAGCTAAGGGGGTAACTAGCCTTGCTGCTAGGGAAGCTAGCCTGTAAACTAACTGGGGTTACCTGTAAGCTAACTGGGGTAGCCTTACAGCTAAGCTCTAAGCGAGGGGACCTAGCCTGTGAGCTAGGGGAGCTAGCCTCCGTGCTAGGGAAGCTAGCCTAACACATGGGAGAGCTGGCACTGGAGCTAGTATGGCTAATATTCAAACAGGGAGGCCTAGGGGCAATAACTGGAGGCCTAGGGACGCTAGCTTGAAAGCAAAAGGGGGTGCTAGCCTGAAAGCTAATAGAGGTGCTACAGCCAAACGACAAACTAGCTTGACAACTAGGACTAGAGCTAGTAAGGGTGCTAGCCTGAAAGCTAACGGGGGTGCTAATAGTCGGACGGGGGGCCCTACTCTGGGAACTCCTACCCTGAACCAGACTATGAGGAGTTCTGACCTGTGGCCTAGGAGAAGTGACGGGTGACTGGTCCATTACTATGGAAGCAGCGACGGTCATCTGGGGCAGAGGAAAAGGTGGTGTTGGTAATCCCCAATGCTGGAACGGTGCAAGGCGCATGCCGTCTTGCTGGGCCTCCATTACGCATTGTTGGAGGCGCTCCCCAAACAAAGGCTCCTCCTGATCCAGCCGCCTAAAACTCTGTGTTCCCAGCCAACCCTCCAGAAACCTTCGGGTCCATATCTCCTCCTCGCTTCCTTGGCAGGTCATGTCGGAATCTCTTCGCTGTCTCAATTTTAAAGGTCTATCAATCTGTCACAATGGCCCATGCAGGGGAAGGAGAGACAGGCGCGAAGGATATACAATAATATAATGGAATTTATTTGAATACAGAAAACAAAACTGCCTCGTGGGGCTGAACTGAAAACAAATGCGGAACACGTAATTACGACCAGGTGACAGAAATAAATTGATAGACAGGGAACAAGACCAAACACACAACTTAAATACAACACCTAATGAGAGACAGTGGGAAACACCTGGGGGCAGAGGCAATGCTGGTGAGACACGATAGGTTGACTGGGGAACACGTGACATACACAGAGGGAAACCATGGCGACAACATTATACAACCTGAAAGACCAAACAACCTGCGAGACACGAAAAGGACACCAGGGGGAACCAAAACATAACAAAACATAAGGCAGAAACATGAAGGACACATGAGGGAATAACCAAACTAAATACTTAACCACCGTGTACAACACTGAATAACACCAAGAACAGAAGACATAAACACAGGAGACCTAACTGAACAAAAGGGGAGACCATCTAACAGCCCAAACAGGGCTGGATGTTACAACTTCCTACTGACATCTCTACATGACTGGTTTTATTCTGCTAATTAATTACGCTCACTTCATCATGTCCATCTAAGTACTAATAAAGTCTCCAGTGTTCTAGACTAGAGATCTTCCTACTTGCATCTCTACATGACTGCAGCCTCTAATACCTCCATGATGTCATCATTAGGCAGAAAACAGCCCCTCAATGCCCCTCTTGGCATGTCCTACAGAGTAACCTTAAGCTGGATGGTTGGTTCCTATAGGGTAATTTAAAAGCATGATATATTAACTATTTATTGTTCAATGTAACTGTTATTCATTATCATCTTTCAAATATTTGTATTTCATTTACAGTGATTTGTGTAAATTTTGTATATAACACAACAAGCCACAAAGAATGCTGCAACTTTTTGAGGACTCTACTGTAAAGTGCCTTCTGTCCTATCCAAACACCTGAAGCGTATTTTCAGTATTCCGAATGTTCGTTCAATTACACTGCGTGTTTGTGTGTGTTTTCGATTAAACATTATTTCACACATTGTTGCTGACATCATAAACGGTGTCAACAGCCATGTCTTTAACCGATAGCCGTTCTCCCCTTCACAGCCACCCATCCAAGGGTGGAAAGATGGCAGGAATGGCAGAGTTTGCCAGCATAAATGAGCCGTGGCTTGATTTTACTATTAGCATCGCAAATTACATGTATGTTGATTGAATGGGTTCCCTTGCAGTTGATGTATATCAGTAAATAGGTAAATTTGTACACTAGATTTATGCCTATTTTTTACATCTTCGGACACCACAATGATTTCGCTTTTGTGGTAATATTTTTCCTTGTAATTATGTATGGGTTGCAAAAATGGGAACTGCTGCATCTGTGTAGATGAGAGGAGAAAAGTGTATGCGTGCTGTGCACACACTACATTATGGGCGAGCATGCTCCCTTAAATTAGCATCTGGGAAACAGATGTAAGGTTTGAGTGGTTCTCTCCACTCCATTGGCCCAGCAAGTTGTCGTCGGGAGGAAGTACCGACATAGCGACGCTCTGTATGCCTAGCTAGGCAGCTCATCAACCTGCTAGTAGGCAAAGTGCATGCACACAAAAACATTCAGATTTATGAAACCGTGCTCACTAACATCCCAATGCCGGATTTCCTTTAATCACAACCTACTCAACATTTTGCATGTGTGCAAGCATCTTGTCCCAACCAATTAACGCCCATAATTACCTATAAGATGTCACTGAAATGCACCAAATTAATATTCATCGATACTGATCATGCATGCAATCCTGTCAAATCCACAGAAAATTTAAAAAAAAAATTAAAAATAGATTGTGAAACTGAAGTCCTTGTAGGGGTTGAAAGAAGAAAGATTATATTGTTTTGTGGATACAGTTGTTTTGTGGACACAGTGTGGGCATTACAAAAGCCAAAAAGGCATTAGAGTGGCAGCATGTGGCGAACAAAGGTCAGATCATTCTAAAAATAAAAAATAAGTGGAGTGATAACTTGGAGGCCGAAAAGCGGATCACCTTACACAGACAAAGCGTCTGTGGCACAGGGGACAATGGATCTCAAATGGATGAGCAATTTGTGGGTATTATATGCAAGCCACTCATCATCATTGGCCAGTAGATCTCGCTTGCCTCTGAATATTCGTTCTCTCCAAATTCTTCCATTCACCAAATCTTCCAACAGTGCCAAAGCAGCATTTGCCCATAATTATGCATTGGAATTGCATTACTTTTTATTCCCACCCATTTTATTGTAAAATCTACCCAATTTCGTAACACTTCCAGGTGTGGTAATTGCACTGATTGTAATTGACAATGACAGGGACATAATCACATACATAATCATATTCACAGTTATGTGCAATGAAATGTGATAACACATCATATTTCCAAAATCGTGTTTTTGTGTGCAATCCAGGGGAGTCTTATGTGTAATGACTCCACCCAGAATATAGAAATAGGTATAATTTAATAGATATCACGCAGCAGTAAAGACAGGACTTCTATGTCAATACACATGCACACGACTATAAACTTCAAGCAGGCAGGATTAGGTACACTGGAGGAGAAGGGCAAAGGCACATAAACACAATCCAAGCGATGGTCGTTCTGGCGGGGTCGGCAACGAGAAGGCACAAGCAGAGGTACAGAAACGAAATCCAAACTCAATTAATCCAAGGCAGCACAGGTCGGAACACAGGTATACTTCGGCAAAGGCACACAGACATAGGGCAATCTCAGGAGTCAGGGAACAAAGCAAAACGGTCAATAACAATATGGCAATCCAATATTTGATAAACGCTCAGTAAATCCAGAAGAACAATACCTCGCAAGGAGGTGAACATTGTGACCAGGCTTTATACTGCTAGTGCCTGGAGCAGGTGTTTAGAATTCGGGTGATTGCTCTCTAGTATGTGTGCTAGGTTCGTGGGCATTGGGATGTATGGAATTGCCTGTTGCCATAGGTGTGGCGGAACCTGAGCGTTGCATTCTCACATTATGTAAAACATGAGAGGTTATATTTGGATATATTTATTGAAGTAATTTTTCTTGAATTTCATCCCTCTGCCAACAGAGGTGCAGTTTCTAATTTCTCACATTTTTGCAAGATTGTATGGCTGCAGCCTGGAGCTTCCCGTGTAATGCCCTCTCGTCTCATGCCCTCCCAAATGGTGCGGTCTCCGAGCATCTACTTTTAAAAGTAAAAGCTTGCGTCTAGTCTGCTATGACTCCTTCCTACTTCTGTGATTTTTAACTAAACAGTAATGGCAATCATACAAATAAATTAAATACTTATACGTCAGTCTGTAATGTAAATGCAGACTGTAGACAAACAAAAAAGCCATTCTACGCCTGCAGCCTGGAGCCTCCCATCTCGCCTGGTGCTGTCCCCGAGCTTCTACTTTTGAAAATAAAAGCTTGCGTCCGGTCCGCTATGACTCCTTTCTACTTTGGTGTTTTGGGTGTTTTTTAACTAAACAGTAACGGCAATCATACAAATTAATAAAATACTTTAAAAAGTATCTGTCTATAAGAAATCCAGACTATCAGTCTAATGAATAAAATACTTAAAAACATATGTCCGTCTGTAGAATAAATGCAGACTATAGACAAACTAAAAATCCATTCTACGGCTGCAGCCTGGAGCCTCCCATCTCATGCCCTCTTGCCTTTGTATTTGCAGCAATTTCCCAGTGAAGTGTGAAAACAATACAGAATAGAAAAATAAAAAGGAGTCTTGGATAGAATGTAACATGTTTATTTTTCATTCTTGTGTGTGCAGATCCTCGTTATCCCTCCTCAGGACATCCTGACCTTAATTGGCGGAAAGGGAGGGGATCTTCAGAATATATCCCACAGGTCACCCCGCCTTCCTCTTCCAACGTAACCTGTGGGTGTAGAACAAAAGCATACTCGTGTTTTGCTCTCATACAGTGTTTAGATTTGTTTTTGTTTCAGACAGTCTTTGTCTAAAAGTGACTTAAACAGCCATCCAGTTTGAAAGCACAATATACAATATAAATACCCGGCATGCAGCTCTATGGACAACAGCACAGGGAGTAGTTCAGCACTGAGTACGTTGTCCGGAATTCCTTCTTATATTTGGTGGAGAATTCCTCACTGATACAGGCAGTTTGTCAGTGCTGAGATGAGGTAGGTTCACAGATCCTGCTGCAGAGAGTTGACAATCAACTAACAGCATTAAGTGAACATAGCCAATGCAGCTCCACAGAAAATGAAGAGCGATTTAAGACCTTTGCACTCCTCTGTCTGGGAAGTGGTGACCCTCTCTGGGCGTCATGGAAAGGTGGCTTACAGATCTGCAAATGCCTCAGTGGATCCTGCCTTTTAATTGTGGTCTTGAAACAGAAAGGGCAATGGAAGTTACCAGTGCTTCCACTCCAACAGGCCTGGAGGCATTTTGTTATGAAGAAATCTATGAGGGTACCCAGACATTATGTGCTTACCCTATAAGATAAAGCAACTAGTATGTATAGTTACTATTGGTAAATAGCAAGAGTTACAAACAAACAAATGACAACGGCATAGCACAAAGCTGATTGAGGGAACTAACCTCCATGTTGAATGCAGTGGCGGCTGCTGAAAAAATTCTCAGGGGGGAAATTTTTCTGATAATGATTAAAGTGTCCCATTCAATGGGTACATTAAGCAAGACAATATTATTTTTTTATGTAACTTATACAGTGATACCTCTTATGTCCACTACAGTGACAGCTGATGGTGATATTGTGTGGGTGGAGAGAATATATTATACATCCATCAGAATTCCAAGTTGCATCAACACATCCATTTATATTTAAGTCATTTAGCAGATGCTCTTATCCAGAGTGAAAGCTCATAGGACTTTTAGTTATTGAAAAATGTTTTCCAGGCAGATCTGCCTTGGAGGCAGAAGTCCTAAACATGTCCTAAATAAAATAGTAGTAGAGTAAACACAGCACAAATTATAGAAGTATAGAAGAGAGAAAGGCAATATGTAGACCGGAAAGGGAAAGGAAACATGTGTGTCTTTAAGAGGGCTATAGGCCTGGGCCTACCTTATCTGAAGAGAAGCTCACATCAATGTCCATTCTGGGACGCAAACCGGGGAATCACCAAGTCTTTAAAATCCATTGGTTTTTGGATGAAGTCTGGCTCAATAGACAGCACATAGGCTGAATCAGTGCACTGGCTATCTTGTCCTAGTACATTTTTTTTTCCAAAATTGAGAGTTATGCTACTTCCAATGTGAGTTGTGCTGCATTATTGTTTCCTAATTGTTTGGAATAGATATTTTTCAAATGGAAATCACGTTCAAAACAACTATCAACTATCTACTCGTATATATGCTGGCTCACACTACAGGTGTTTTAGGCCGATTTATGCCCAATTTTCCCCTCCCGAGAATTGGAGAAAAAATCTTGTAGAGGACCTCAATGTTGATGTTTGGCGCAGATTATCTGGTAATGTGAGGCGTTCACAGATCGAATCTTACACCTCCCTAACTGCTCTCACACAAATCGCGCTCGCCCCAATCATATAGACTTTCATGGTGAAATAAAATGCTATATTTTTAAAAATTTTCGGGGTACATCAACTTACCAGCCCGAACACGGTTTCTTGATTAAAACATCCATTGTCCATTGGGCCATTGCTAATGGTTGCTAAGACAACACAAACAAACTGTTGCTAGTGTGCATGTCCGTTGGGCCGCACAATGCGGAAGATCTGGGTATTTTGGAGCTCCACGTTTGCATCATGCGCTTTTTAGCAACTTTCATTGGAATGAACAGGGCTTCGTGCAGAAGTCGCCATACAGTTCTCTTAATACATCCAAGATCACCCCAACCATTTTATTCCTCCTCTTTTGGTTTTTCTCACAACAAACGATCATTATTGATACAGCAAGTTTTCGTGTTACAGTATCCATTTCGTGTACTTCTGATCTGCTGCGTAGATCACGTGAGGCGCTTCCTCTGACAAGATAATCTTAATAACATTGTGTAGTGTGTGATGCATCATGATTTTCAAATCTTGTAGTGTGAGCATGTTTAAGATTTGAGGGAAGAAAATCTGTGTGTGGGAAGAAATGTGGGAAGAGGTTTGAGGGAAGAAAAAGTGTGCTACAACCAGTTTTCAAAATTGGTTAGGATTTTAAAACTCCTGTAGAGTGAGCCAGGCATTACACTTCTACTGACAGCCCTTGAAATTATGTGATTTAATTCTGCTTTTATGCATTGACTTTGGCCATGAAGCACCAATTTTAAAACTGAAGACTGTCAACATCTGTCAACTGATTTGGTGACGTCCAAACATGTATGTATTAAGAGAACACGTGAAAGTGTTAGGCCAGATGCCCTTGGGCTTCCATCACCAGTAGGGATTCTCCCTTGTCTAAATACACCAGGTTAGACCTGAGTGGCCCACCCCCTATATTTTGGTTAGGGCATCTTGATCGAGTGCCAGTTAGTTAATGTCAGAGCCATTGAAATACAGAGTTACGACACTCCCATAGACAGCCATAGGAACTGAGGAATGCGGAAGTAACGCGTATCGTGGAGCATCCCATAGTTCCAAACACTGATAGTTCCAGCACGGAAAACCATTAATAATAGGTGTTTCCGAAGTACGCTTGTTGGTAAGTTGATGAAATTACTGTATTTTTTACTTTTTAACACATTAGTCGACCTCTCATGAATCTAATCAGTAGTTGTGATTTATGTAGCCAGTTTTAGTTCATGTTTATTGGAAGATAATAGGTAAATTGCATAGATTGTACATGGTTAATTGCACACTTCAATAATGTTAACCACCAGAACCAGATGTCAGTTGAACTATATTTACCTCAAATTTTCTTAAAGTTCATTTACATACAACATTTATCCTGAAATTGATACTCTAGTGATTTAGCTGAAAAAGCAAAAGTACACTGCTGCTTTTGTGACACATTGAACTTTAACAGTCACTTGTGTGTAAAGGAATGTATACACCTGAAACAAGAATATCTCAGAATAGATTTCTTTGGATGACATTTAATTTTCTATTATCTCAATTTTATCTTTCTCTATTATAGGAGGTGATAGAGAAGTCTAAAGCAAGACTTATACCTAGATAATGTAAGTCTCAAGTTTCAGCTGTCAAACAGGTGGAATTTAATTAGCAAAGCCATACACAATCACTGCATTTGTGTGTTGTTGTTTTGTTTGTATTCAACAGGATGGATTATTAGTGGAGAGTGGAGCGATGACCAGGCTGGGGGAGCTTGCCATTCCTGTAAGCTGTGGAGTCTCCAGATCATCCTACAGCTTGAATACAATTGGCTGCCTTGTATATATATTTTTTCACTGTTGACTAAACTTCTTACTTGACTAAAAACTAAGCAGCTTCTGGCATTCATTGATATTCACTTCATGTGCATGTTTATGTGAATGTTTTTATTAGGATGTTGTTGGTAATTATGACCATAGAAGCACGAGAAAAATACAATTTGTTAATATACACACAATATACAGGAAGATGATCATTAACACAACATTAATACAACTGGCTGAGGAACAGCCAAACTCAGCTAACAAGGTTGCATAAGACCAATAACTGTCTAAAGTCATACACCATGGAAAGACTGAGCACAACAAAACAAGGCATACAGCGGTTTGCAGATGTGCTGTCCCAGCTCTTTTGAAGAAGCACAAATAAACTGATAACTTTGAGGAACGTAGTGGTCAGCCAAAGAAACTTGCTGGAGCAGATGAAAGACACATTATGCCACAATCAGTATCATCCCTTGCATTCGGAAGATGTCCAGCAGTGCCATCAGGTCAGAGCTGCAGAAAACAGTTGATCGCTGGAACACCCATCTACTGTCTGGAGAAGTTTGGTCAGAAGTGGCTGTCATGGTAGACGGGGCCAAAAACCATACCTCAGACATGGAAAAAAGGCCAAGTGACCCGGAAACGAAGGAACTGGGGTGCAGAAAAATGGCAGCAGGCGCTCTGGACTGATTAATCAAAATATGTGTGTGTGTGTGTGTAAACATTTACACACACACACATTTTGGAATTATATGAGTTAGGGTTATGTGTGTGTATATATATATACAGGTCCTTCTCAAGAAATTAGCATATTGTGATAAAGTTCATTATTTTCCATAATGTAATGATAAAAATTAAACTTTCATATATTTTAGATTCATTGCACACCAACTGAAATATTTCAGGTCATTTATTGTTTTAATACTGATGATTTTGGCATACAGCTCATGAAAACCCAAAATTCCCAAAAATCTCAAAGAATTAGCATATCATGAAAAGGGACTCTAAACGAGCTATTAACCTAATCATCTGAATCAACTAATTAACTCTAAACACCTGCAAAAGATTCCTGAGGCTTTTAAAAACTCCCAGCCTGTTTCATTACTCAAAACCGCAATCATGGGTAAGACTGCCGACCTGACTGCTGTACAGAAGGCCATCATTGACACCCTCAAGCAAGAGGGTAAGACACAGAAAGAAATTTCTGAACAAATAGGCTGTTCCTAGAGTGCTGTATCAAGCCACCTCAGTGGGAAGTCTGTGGGAAGGAAAAAGTGTGGCAAAAAAGGCTGCACAACGACAAGAGGTGACCGGACCCTGAGGAAAATTGTAGAGAAGGACCGATTCCAGACCTTGGATGACCTGCGGAAGCAGTGGACTGAGTCTGGAGTACAAACATCCAGAGCCACCGTGCACAGGCGTGTGCAGGAAATGGGCTACAGGTGCCGCATTCCCCAGGTCGGCCACTTTTGAACCAGAAACAGCGGCAGAAGCGCCTGACCTGGGCTATAGAGAAGCAGCACAACAAAACAACAACAAATTTGCATGTCATTCGGAAATCAAGGTGCCAGAGTCTGGAGGAAGACTGGGGAGAAGGAAATGCCAAAATGCAAAGTCCAGTGTCAAGTATCCACAGTCAGTGATGGTCTGGGGTGCCATGTCAGCTGCTGGTGTTGGTCCACTGTGTTTTATCAAGGGCAGGGTCAATGCAGCTAGCTATCAGGAGATTTTGGAGCATTTCATGTTTCCATCTGCTGAAAAGCTTCATGGAGATGAAGATTTCATTTTACAGCACGACCTGGCACCTGCTCACAGTGCCAAAACCACTG
>JACXGM010040554.1:0-10287 GCA_016801145.1 Umbra pygmaea
TTGAAGTTAAGTGTCCGTGGTAGTATCACGGATTTCTAGGAGATCACATTGTTTTTTAGGTAATTTTCAAAGTGAGTCTGATGAGAGCGCACATAGCCTGGTTTTCAGGCTTTTCAAATCAGTCAACTTTGAGATTTGCGCTCCACCTCTTTAACAATTAAACCTAGATTTGCTTTGTTCGATATAGGCCTATTCATTTAATTTGACCGGTGTACTCCCTAGAAAAATATGATGGGCGCCCATGTAGCAAACACAGTCTGTGCAAGATCAGCATCTAATGTGAAAATTTGTCACGGATCCACCGTAATCTTGGGTGTCCAAACGCACAATCGCCCATCTCAAGATTGCATTGTAAGCTTCACACTTGCCAGGAGAGGTTCCGATGTGTTTTAGGGTAGACTGTGTACAGTTGAGATACCTTAAATAACTTGCTTAAGCAGCAACCAAAAATTGTGATTTTTGCTGTGCACATTCATATTAGTGTCCTCTTTGATCGTGGTAAATTTGAACAACGGACGCATCTCTGATCCGAAGATATCGGCAAGAGGTACGATGTTCACTTCACCATGCACACTCCACAATGAATAGCTTATTTTCCTTATGTGATATATATCTGGTATTATCTTAAACATTATTCTGTGCCGTAAAAACTATCATATTTCATGGTATTGTGTCATGCAAGGTCATTGCAAAATCTAGAGAAATGTGCAAGGTGGCCAGCGGGGTACAGATGAGACACACTGTTATAAACCGTCCCAGCGATAGAGTTCTATTACGTCACACAGTTTAGTTGTTCAGTGTTATTATAAAAGTTTAAACGTTGTAATTAGCCAGCATAGGATGCAATTAGGTATTTGTGATATTTAAACTGTGTATTTTCTATATTTGTCTTTATTTCTTATATTTGCATTGAACGGATAGTTACACCCATTTTTATTGATGTAAAGGTATCAACTGTACCATGGTACTGTTTCATCTGTACCACATATGGGTACAGTTGAGACAAAGCTGAGACAAAAAGCACCTTCTTTTTATGAGTGAATTGTGGAAAATATAAACTACTTATGGGTGTTATTGATTGTTAATAGTTTAGTCTACAAGCTAATGAAATGTCATGTGGCATGTCATGTGGAAATTCATTTCTTTTCAGTATCTATTATTGTGTGAAAAATCAAAATGCAAGAAGTGTCTCAACTGTACTCAGTCTACCCTATAAAGCCTTTTATACTGGCCCAAATCAATTACAATTTGGCACTGAAGAAATATATCTTCCTTCGACCTCGATCGTCAACTTAACCTATAGCCATAGGCTACAGCCAGACACACAGCCTTTATAATGTGTGCTACCCAAAACAACAGCTTTCTGGGATTGCAAAAATGATTGCTTCGGTATATAATGTGTGCTTCACAAACAAAACTTAATGCGTTGTGGTTATTCATGGGACAGCTGAACTTTGGTTGGGAAAGGCAAAACCTCAGATCATTTAAATAAATTATAGTAAAAAGCATAATAATTAACAGCAATTGCAAACAAACCATTACACTCCTTATGTTGTTGACATTGTTTTATTACATGTTCTGACCTGTTATTTATTACAGTGAGCTGTGAAAGCCTGACTGCACGGATAGGTCAATTAAATTAAATATAGGCCAGACACAACAAGCAAGGGCAAGAGAAGTGATGAACTGTCGGAAAACCCACTTGTTCTAACATAGCGCTGCAGGCTCTTGCCCCTTCCCCGCCATGAATAACATTAAATTTGTCTTGAGCAATAATGGATAGGCTACTTGCCCTGCGCTCAAGCAATATGCTCCGCTTCTTGCTTCATTACATAGACTACACTTCAAACATAGGCCTACTATGGAGTGACCAATTGTTAGACTGTCAGCATGGATGTTTCATGTGAAGACTACTGTCAAAACTCTCAAGTGAGTGGGCCTAACCGCATGTTGGATTAACCAGTCATTGGAATTCTAGCGCAAAGGCCAGTTAATGAACGCTTATCTTTTGCTGGCTATATGGCTGACAGTGTCTACCTAAGTTTTATATTAATCTAAGATATGTATAATATGGGCTAAAATTGTCTATGCGGCACTTTCATTAAGCATTAAATGTCAGATACGCATTTCATGCATTCCCCAACGGAGGGGTTGCATGCACCAGCGTTACAAAATAAATTTAAACATCCATGTAATTCAACTATAGTATACACACTCACCTAAAGGATTATTAGGAACACCATATTAATACTGTGTTTGACCCCCTTTTGCCTTCAGAACTACATTAATTACATGTGGCAGTGATTCAACAAGGTGCTGAAAGCATTCTTTAGAAATGTTGGCCCATATTGATAGGATAGCATCTTGCAGTTGATGGAGATTTGTGGGATGCACATCCTGAGCACGAAGCTCCCATTCCACCACATCCCAAAGATGCTCTATTGGGTTGAGATCTGGTCACTGTGGGGGCCATTTTAGTACAGTGAACTCATTGTCATGTTCAAGAAACCAATTTGAATTGATTCGAGCTTTGTGACATTGTGCATTATCCTGCTGGAAGTAGCCATCAGAGGATTGGTACATGGTGGCCACAAAGGGATGGACATGGTCAGAAACAATGCTGATGTAGGCCGTGGCATTTAAACGATACACAATTGGCACTAAGGGGCGAAAGTGTGCCAAAAAAACATTCCCCAAACCATTACACCACCACCACCAGCCTGCACAGTGGTAACAAGCATGATGGATCCACGTTCTTATTCTGTTTACGCCAAATTCTGACTCTACCATCTGAATGTCTCAACAGAAATCGAGACTCATTAGACCAGGCAACATTTTTCCAGTCTTCAACTGTCCAATTTTGGTGTGCTCTTGCTAATTGTAGCCTCTTTTTCCTATTTGTAGTGTAGATGAGTGGTACCCGGTGGGGTCTTCTGCTGTTGTATCCCATCCGCCTCAAGGTTGTGCGTGTTGTGGCTGCACAAATGCTTTGCTGCATATCTCGGTTGTAACGAGTGGTTATTTCAGTCAAAGTTGTCCTTCTATCAGCTTGAAGCGGTTGGCCCATTATCCTCTAGAATCAACAAGGCATTTTTGCCCACAGGACTGCCGCATACTGGATATTTTTCCCTTTTCACACCATTCTTTGTAAACCCTAGAAATGGTTGTGCGTGAAAATCCCAGTAACTGAGCAGATTGTTAAATACTCAGACCGGCCCGTCTGGCACCAACAACCATGCCACGCTCAAAATTGTTTAAATCACCTTTCTTTCCCATTCTGACATTTAGTTTGGAGTTCAGGAGATTGTCTTGACCAGGACCACACCCCTAAATGCGTTGAAGCAATTGCCATGTGATTGGTTGAGTAGATCATTGCATTAAGGAGAAATTGAACTGGTGTTCCTAGTATCGCTGTAGGCTCTGTTGCTGACTAGCTAGACTGAGGACAGGACACTGGCACTTGCTCACAAGCTACACCGTCCCACTTGACAGCGTTGTAGATACAACTTTACATTGTGTGAAAACCCTATCAATTCGATGCTCGTTTAATGCAAACTTGTTAGACTCAGATTTGTATTCCTGCCCCGAATGGTGTTTAGATTTCACTACATAATACATAACTGCAACCTACCATTACAAACACAGAACAACGCTCAAAACTTGCAACATGAACATGCTATGTACTGTACATTATATACAAACAGTGTGCGATTTGGTAAAAACAAAGGGCATAGGTAAAAAATCAATTGCTATTTGGTTTTCCGTTTTTATTATCTCTTTAAGTTTCACTATGTAATACGTAACTGCAACATACAATTACAAACACATGTACATTATATACATACAGTATATATGCAATTTGGTTAATACAAGGGCGTAGGTAAAAACAAGTCTAACTTGTTTAATTGAGCGCAAAGCAAATTGCTTGAGAATTGTGTTGCGTGGACAAGGGCATGAAAAAATGATAAGAAGTTGAAGTGAAATTTGTTTTTATTTTATAAATAATAATAATTCCCAGGTATACACAATTGACACACTTCTTCACTAGTCTCGATAGCAGTATCGATAAGCTCAGACCTTATTGATTTCCAGGTTTTGATACATTTGGAACCGGGTCTGTAATAGAACCAGTTCCGAGACCCATCCCTAGTTCAGACGTGTGCATTGTTAAATCATTGAAATCAAACTACAAGCTAAACTTGAAACCTTTTCTTTCGAGTCCATTTTTGTTGTCAAAGTGAATGATAGTTGTATTGTATGTGAATAGACACTGTGTCTCTAAAACAAATTGTCATTCACTGTTCTTTGTTGATGCAAAGTTGTAAACATGAGATACAGAAAACAATCGTACACTCACTTTAGACTTATATGGGATGATGAAAAAAACTACCTTAGTGTTGATCAAGTGCATGCGGTGTATTTTTGTGTCGAAAAATCATGTAGCCTCAAAGTCATTGGTGTAACTTCTACTAGGACTGAAAAAAAAAAGATTGGCAAAGTGAATGCTAGTTGTAATGTATGTGAATAAAGACACTGTGCCTGTAAGAACATGCACTGATATTTACTGATGCCAAGTTGTAAACACGAGATACAGAAAACAATTCTACACCTAAATCATACTGATAAAGGCTGACATCTATGTAGTCCTTGAGATGCGCAGGGGATGTCCATGTTAATGTCCATCATGTAGCTTGCCGCACACTTGCCCGTCCCATATAAAGTGAATTAATTTTGAATTAATTTTTATTTATTTCGAGCAATATAATGACATAACAGAAGCAATGAAGAAACATTTAGAAACCATCTGTACAACAAAGTAAGTTCACCCTACGTTAACAACATAATATATATATATATACTATGTTTATAGGTTTCCTGTCACATTTCACTTAAATTTAGCACCAAGGCGAGTCACAAACGTGCCATGTCCAACCACATCGATAGTGTACAGCAGCACATCACTGACCCGGAGAAGCGTGCACTGGTCCCAAGCGAACCAATGAACATGTCAAACATTACCTTATCTACGCAACCATTTGCTCAACCTACGTGGAAGCAACAATCGCTTTATATATGATTCATTAGACGTGCTTTAAGCAAACCCTGGCATGACTTGTCACAGTATACGATACTTGTATATCAATACAAAAATACCAGATCTGTGGAACGTGTAGCTGTTCACTGTTTATTGGCAGTTAAGATATACGTATGTGATACAGAAACAATTGCATACTTAAAGTACACTTATAAAGGTTGATATCTACAGTGCCTTGCGAAAGTATACCTTTGAACATTTCGACCTTTTGCCACATTTCAGGCTTCAAACATAAAGATATAAAACTGTAATGTTTTGTGAAGAAGCCACAACAAGTGGGACACAATCATGAAGTGGAACGAAATTTATTGGATATTTCAAACTTTTTTAACAAATAAAAAACTGACGAATTGGGCGAGCAAAATTATTCAGCCCCATTGCTTTCAGTGCAACAAACTCTCTCCAGAAGTTCAGTGAGGATCTCTGAATGATCCAATGTTGACCTAAATGACTAATAATGATAAATAGAATCAACCTGTGTGTAATCAAGACTCTGTATAAATGCACATGCTGTGTGATAGTCTCAGAGGTCCGTTGAAAGCACAGAGAGCATCATGAAGAACAAGGAACACACCAGGCAGGTCCGAGATACTGTTGTGGAGAATTTAAAAGCTGGATTTGGATACAGAAAGATTTCCCAAGCTTTAAACATCCCAAGGAGCACTCTGCTAGCAATAATATTGAAATGGAAGGAGTATCAGACCACTGCAAATCTACCAAAACCTGGCCGTCCCTCTATACTTTCAGCTCATAAAAGGAGAAGACTGATCAGAGATGCAGCCAAGAGGCCCAAGATCACTCTGGATGAACTGCAGAGATCTACAGCTGAGGTGGGCGAGTCTGTCTATAAGACAACAATCAGTCGTATACTGCACAAATCAGGGCCCGTATTTATCAAGCTTCTCAAAGTGCCATTTTAGTCTTAAGTGCTGAGAATTTACAAAATGTACTCCTACTCTCAAACTTAAGTGTAAAAGCAAGTCATCAAATTTTTAAAAGCTAAGAATCACTCTTACTCTCCCAGCTATTTAACACCGCTCGAGAGGTCTCTCAAGTGGTTAAGAGTTGTCAGTAGGGGCTTATGATGGCGTATACAGAGATGTGCGCAAATCTTTTAGGAGAGGAAGAATGTTTTTTTTAATTGTTTGACGCCGCTTAATTAATTAAAAACTGTATTGTTTGGACAGAGCAGGCATCAACTTCGTCAGCGACTAAGTGAGGAATGTAATTTCACCAGTGACATTTATGCATAAAGTCATTTTCAAATTAATTGAAGGTGGTGATTATGCTTTGTTTGCAACGCAATGTTGATGATTTGGCCCATCACAACCATCAATAAGCCGAATTGTAATGGAAACAATTATTGCACTTAGAGCTCCACACATTGTCACACATTTCACTGACTTTCCAACAACACCCCGCATAATCCAACAGAAGCAAACACAATTAATGCAATTCGCCAGCTTCCCAAGAGTAGTAGGCGCAATGGATGGCACTTATATAAAGATCATTGCTCCCAGCGTCAACGAGAATGTTTATATGAATAAGCATCAACGCACACGTTGAGTTTGATGCAGACTACAACATTTTGGATATGGTACCCAAATGCCCTGGGTCTACCCATGACGCGCGATATTGAATGATAGTGGACCGAAGCAGCTGTTTGAAAGGCACTTTCTGCCGACAGAGGATACCCGTTCGTGGCTGCTCACCCCTTTTCATATGCCACTGACAGAAGCCCAAATGAACTACAACAGGTAGCCTTTTTGTAAGCTATTTATTCACAATTGTTTCATAGTTTATTAATAGAACACTGGATCCTAATATAGGCAATATATAGGCTAATATATCCCTTCACAGCGCACATCGTATCACACGAAGTGTGGTGGAGAGGGATTGGCCAGTGTAATCGCAGATTCCATATTCTCCACTCAGAAATTCAACTACAGCAAGCTGTGTTTTTTTTATTCTCTCCAGTTCGGTTATCTTTTGGAATCCATGATGGCTATGATTACATCATTAACTCCAGCCAATATATAGGCAGGTCAGTTAACAGCACACTTGTTTAAAATATTTAATTGAGAAATAGTGGAAAACGTGTTGGAAATCTTTTTTGATCTTTAATTTACAATGTGTATATTATAATGGATTCTCTTGAAAATTCTTTATTGTCAAATGTTTGTTGAATGTCAACTCCTCTTATGAATGTCACCATTGAATGTGAATTTATCTGAGAATATTCTTAAACAAGTACATCTATTCAGTGATTGGATCTTGCCTATGTCGTCATCCAAAATCCCGTTTGCGGCACAGCAAAGTGTCGTGAATCAGCTCTAACACTGACACTTAAGATTTAGTCCTACACTTCACTAAAAGTAGGACTGAGATGTTTGATAAGTACAGCTTTGAGCAAAGTGCAGCTTTGAGCCAAGAATTTTCTTACTCTTAAGTCAAGTCTTAGCAGTGTTCTTAAGAGTTATTCTAAGAAGCTTGATAAATACGGGCCCTGGCATTTATTGAAGAGTGGCAAGAAGAAAGCCATTTCTGAAAGATATCCATAAAAAGTGTTGTTTAAAGTTTGCCACAAGCCACCTGGGAGACACCAAACATGTGGAAGAAGGTGCTCTGGGGGGTATTCCATAAAGGTTGCTTAGAAAAGCGAAGATTAAAGTCCTAAACGAGACTTGAATGAACGGAACTAAGCAGCTGCGCTCAAATCGGTTCCATAACTGTAAGTTGAAGCTCATGTGATCTCACTCATTCAAACTAGGTTCAAATAGTCTAGCTAATAGCGCATGCACGCCATTCTTAAGAAGCCCTGATGGTGGAGCATAGATTCATCAATTTACCATGGCAAATAAGGGGAAAGAAAGAGCAGCGATGTTCACCGCGACTGAGCAGTGTTTGCTTTTCGAAACATATGATTACCAAAAAAGGAATACCGCAGAACTTAATCAAACAAAAGAAAAAGGAAATTGCTGATCGTTTAAATGTGTAGCAACTACTTCCCAGTAGGCAATCGATGGTGCGCCGCCATGTACATTACTATAATCAATGAAAGTGAAATACAATATTTGTCACAATACATTGACGTGTGTGTTTGTGTGTTAGAGAATAATGACTAACTTTGACAGCAGCAATTTAAGTGAAGAAAAATAAAAAAATTGTTTCAGAATAATGGCGCTCATTCCATTGCATGAAATAATCGTTGTAAATTCATTTTAAAGATAGTGAGTTATATCACATAAAATTTGGTTGGCTATACTGCCTCAAGTATTCGAGGGTTTGAGACTATATTTGGGTTAAACACATCCTATTGAACATGTATCCATAGCACAGGTTTCGGCACGAGGAATAGTTTAGTTTAAATGACACAATATATTCACATTTAGTGTACTGCATATCTTTAACAATCATTATTTAAAACATTAATCTTTTTTTCCTATCAAACTATTTTATTAGTTCCTTAAACACACAACATAATTTGATTTGATTATAATTCACTAGCTTTAAAATAAATTTACAACAATTATTTCATGCATTGGAATGAACGCTATTATTCTGAAAACAAATCTGCGTTCGTGTAGCTAGCACAATACAGTGTTGCTGAAACAATGGTAATCAAAGAGGACATGTCCGGTGAAAAAAGGACCATGGTCACCCTTCCTGTTTCATTGTCCGCGAAAATTTCTTCAATACCCCAGGCTTCCTCTACAGCCATACTTGGTTGCCTCTCATCAGACAGGCAATTTTATGTAGCAAGTAGGCTACCGCACATGAAACTACAATGTCATCTACAAATATATAGGCTATGCTGTCCCTTCCCTCGAATCCATACCGCTCAAGCAGGTAGTTGTCAGGAAAAGCCATTGGGTCTGCCCTGTCCCTGAAAGTACATTCTCTTTGAAATGCCCTGCATATGATTATCGCTACCTCATCCACCACCTTACAAATGAAAGGACACGCCATGATTATGCACCCGACACGTATGCTTTGAGCTCCCTATTTATAGACATTTAATTTATTCATTTCAACGATCACACCAACTAAACAAATGTAACTTCAGTTTTTTGCATTTGTTACACTTTTTGTATGTTCAAATGTATTACATTTATTATTAAAGTGCATTTGCTTTCATTTTTGGACTGATAATGGTTACATGATATGAAATGGCAGCATGCCGGAGAGTCTGATGTAATATCATCACATTCCAAGCACAGGCCAGTGTTAACGGTATTCTTGTTACGCATCAAGCTAGGCTTAGCCTGACAATTAGCCTGCCCTAAACCAGGTTAGTTTCCCAGCATAAGTTACCAGGGTAATTGAGATTGAACTATTTTCAGTTAGCTTTATTGAACGGAAGTCACTGAAAATAAGCCTGACTAACCAAAATAAGCCTGGCTTGTTTTCTAAACTAGTTTTATGGAATACCCCCCTGGTCAGATGAAACCAAAATGGAGGTTTTTGGCAACAATGCAAAACGTTATGTTTGGCGTAAAAGCAACACAGCTCATCACCCTGAACACACCATCCCCACTGTCAAACATGGTGGTGGCAGCACTATGGTTTGGGCCTACTTCTCTTCAGCAGGGACATAGATGGCTAAAATTGATGGGAGGATGGATGGAGCCAAATACAGGACCATTCTGGAAGAAAACCTGATGGAGTCTGCAAAAGACCTGAGACTGGGACGTAGACAATGATCCAAAACATAAAGCAAAATCTACAATGGAATGGTTTACAAATAAACATATCCAGGTGTTAGAATGGCCAAGTCAAAGTCCAGACCTGAATCCAATCAAGAATCTGTGGAAATAACTGAAAACTGCAGTTCACAAACGCTCTCCATCCAACCGAGCTGTTTTGCAAGGAGGAATGGGCAAAAAAAGTATCTCGATGTGCAAAACTAAGCAACTTACAGCTATATATACACATATATACATATATACATATATACACATATATATATACAGGTCAGGAGGAGGATATAGAATTACCCACCTGTCAAAAAAGTGATTGATTGAATGATTTATTGCCCCCCCGCCATAAACCCCGCCCCCTTCCGCTCCCCCTTCCGCTCCCCCTTCCTGTCAGCCCCTCCCCCCTTTCTGTCCCATCCCCCCAGCATCCTGGCCCCCATCCGTGTGAACCACACCTGTCACCCCTTCCCGTACCCATCCCCCCATCCTGTC
>JACXGM010040555.1:0-10286 GCA_016801145.1 Umbra pygmaea
TATTGTCCATAACAACCCCAAGACTTGCGTGCTTTCCTTGCACATTAGATATCTAATCAATGAGCAAAGTGTTCCGACAATTTTTCTTACCTGCGTTTTGGCTGTGGGTGTTATTGAGCTTGTAGAAGTTTAGCCCCTGCGTTCTTAGAATAGAACGAGACACGACATGGGAGATTAATCATCGGTGAACTTGCACTGTGGGCCTATTCTACTTTCTTATTGCACACAAAAATGCTGGTAGGCTACCGTAGGCTACTTGATTTAAACTTTTTGTTACCTGTAGTGAACTTGACTATTTCAAAGTGTGCTCGATTTTTTTCGGATGTAGGTAACAATATTTAACAATTTATATATTTTCATATTTAATTAAAATATTATTTTTTGTCAAGTCATCCGATCTGCGGTTGATATAACCGCGCATCTCTACTGCACAGTGCCCCCTTAAAAATTATAGGTGCATGACGCCCCTGGCTCACAGTACCAGTATTTGCAAACAAGTAGGCTAAATTAGGGAGGAGGAATGCGCATGTATTGTAGAATACGGCAGGAGGAACACCCCAGACAGAACACGGGTGTACTGCAGAATAAAGCAGGAGGAATGCCCCGGAATGAGCCAAAATCATGGCCAACATTAATCTTCCTTGACAGCAGAAACTGGCATATAAAGAAAGTGTTGTCTCTAAAATGTGTAACAATTGAATTTCTAGCGGACAGCAGAGCACATGCCCCCTCAGTTTTTTGAGCCAAGTAGATTTTTCTTTTAATTTCTGTATTTGTGGGCACGTTTGCGTGTGTTGTGTACACTGTGCCCCTTTAAAAAAATAGGTGCATGATGCTTCTGGCAGACATTGCTTTGTCTTTAGTGAAAGCATACAACCAATAGTTTGTTAGTTCCCACTTAACAAATGATCATTGTTCTGTGCATATCCCTGCCAGCTTACACACTGTTGAGCTGTGTGGTACATTAATTCTTTGCAAATATAGATGATTATTAACAAAAGTGATACGCTAGAGAAAGTCACATAAAACAGACATTGTAATTTTACACGAAACGTTTGCAATGCTTAGTGCAAATGCGAACCCAAACATGCGGCTTTTGCATTCGCTTTCACAAAGGTATTTCTCAAATTTTATCTAATTAAGGAAGGAGACGTAAACTATTGACATGTGTAATAAATACTACAAATTCTGGACCTGGAATGTAAATGTGCTTCTGGATATGTAGGAATATTTACTTTTGTATATTTGAATTGGCTGATCAACATCTAAGAAATATCAGATTAGCTTGATACATGTGACGTTAGGCATAGTTATTAAAAGTACTCGAATCGGTACTCGTATCGGCAAGTACCCAAAATGAATTACGCTGTACTTGTACAAATTGGTATTGGCCCATCCCTAGACTTTACTCAACTTTTTTTTGAGGTACAGTAACACGTTGAACAACAAGTTTTTATGCTTTTTTTATATGTTTTTATTCATGTACATGGGGGGTTGAGGGTTTTGTAACACAATGAGTAGCTAACTGGCCATCAGAGCATGGTCTGGCCGAGGGGATTACTTCTAAAAAAATGATGCACACCTTTCTCTGCCAACTTCTTAATGATCTCAGTTTGGTCTGGTCAGCACAAAGGGTGACAGATTAAAACATATCTTTAATTACCTATAGTATACATTTGTAGGCATAGGCCTATGTTGCTGAATTAATATAATCTTAAATACAGTCATTAAATAAAACCTAAATGACCAGGTAATGGGAGTTTACAACTAACTAGTTATCATAATTAATAAAGAACAATTTTAATGCATCCTCTATAAACAAACTGAGAAAAAAAGTAAATGTCCTGAGCGGGTCTAGAACTTGCAACTTACTACACTGAAAATATCACTGTAATCGCAACCAATCTACCCTGCTACACCACAGTGCTATGGGGTTTCTGTGTAAAAAATAAGTTATCTTTTGAGAGAGTGGCTTTCAGAGGTTACACTATACTGTATTACGACTTAACACTAGAACCGCCAAAGGCCATCGCCATCCGGCGTTTGAGTTTGTAATTAAAATATATCTGTGATTTTGAAAGCTACACCCTCCTGCTTCCTTGACTTTTCCTAAATATGTTTATTTTACACTATTCTGTTGTCCAATTTCAAAAATCTGAAACAGATAGCTTTTTATCAATGATTTCCATGTTTTCTTTACCCCTAATTACTACTAAAACCGCCCAAATCCGTCGCCGCCTAACGTTGGTACCCAGCCAATTATCTGGTACCCAGGCGCTAAGCACCTCTCACTGAATGAATGCTTTCAATGGCTCAATGGCCAATAACCACAGACAAAAGATCTTTAGCCCTGGCTGACAATTAACTAAATAATGTCTATCATGTCGTAAAAAAATACTTTTAACTTTAGTCTTTGCAATACAATGTAATAACTAAAGTTACTGGCTATCATGTGTGTTTTAGAATTGTCGCCGATTTATTTTTCAACAACGAAACGCTGCTTCTCATAATTCAACATTTTACATAGGCTACACTCATGTTGTAGCAAAATAAATAATTGAAAAATATTTGTATTATAAGTAGGCTATTTGTTGTTTCCATTGCTACCATAATCCTTAAATTTTAAAATCACAATTGGCCACACAAGTAATTCTCCATGTCGGAGATTATGGTAAAAAAAAATATGTGCTCAGTTCGCATAACGCCTGACATAAATGAAAGGGCAGAGGGATTTATGAAAGAACTATTGGATGCCCGTGAAGTTATATGATTATGAAAACTACATTAAACATTAAATGTCTGTAAACACGCTTGAAGTCTACATCTAGTCAGCAAAAGAGTTGTTGAGGCGAGCAGATGCACTAAAATGCACTAAACTTTGTAATTAAATATACATGATCAAACAACTTTATAGGCCATGATTATAGTATTCCATATTTCATTCTGTAATTAATGCATATTCTCCAACTCTACACTTTTTCTATATTGACTTTTATAAAGCACTTTGAGCTGCATTCCTTGTATGAAATTAGCTATATAAATAAAGGTTTATTATTATTATTCTAATATAATGTACACAAAAACAAATGAAAAATACTTTAAGGTTGTGTCATTCATTATTCTCAAATGTTTATTTTTTCTCGCGAGCATAGACTGTAAAAAATGCTCGCGAGCCATATGGGTATTCTGTGGCTCGATGGAAGGATAAAATAAGGCAATCACAATTTTTAAAACATTTCCATCATAATTGAAGCTATTATGCGAATGTAGGGCGAGGCAGTGTCTCCTCAAAACAACTGGATGAGACAATAATTGATATTATACAAAAATAAGAACAATGCAAATATTGAAAAATGTGACATTACAAATCGTAAAAAGCACTTGTCTTTGTAAAGTAACACTGTCTACAGCTCTTACGCAATAATCCTCTACAGAAGAGGACCAATTCATTGAGATGACTAGCGACTCCACAGGAACGCCCCGGACAGAACGCAGGTGTAGCTGTAGAATACGGCAGGAGGAACCCCACGGAACGAGCAGAAATCATGGCCAACGTTCATCTTCCTTGACAGCAGAAACTGGCATTTAAAGAAAGTTTTGTCTCTAAAGTTTAAAACAATTGAATTTCTAGCGGAAAATGGATACTACAGTTGTATTTAGAATTTTCGTGTATGGATGTAGGCTACATTCATAATTATTTAGTTTGCAAGACCACCACGAAAGAGGCAGCAAAACAGGCAGCGCAAACAGTTGTTGTTGAGGCGAGCAGATGCATTAAAATGCACTAAACTTTGTTATTTAATATAAATGATCAAACAACTTTATAGGCCATGATTATAGTCTGCCATATTTCATTCTGTAATTACTGCATATTCTTCAACTCTACACTTTTTTTATATTGACTTTTATTGATGTAAAGCAGTTTGAACTGCCTTCCTTGTACGACACATGCTATATAAATAAAGGTTTGTTATTATTATTATAATATAATGTACACATAAAATCCAATGAAAAATATTTTAAGGTTGTGTCCTTCATTATTCTCAAAATGTTAATTTTTTTCATAGTAATTATATAATGACATTATAAGCAGATTTACTCTCTGTAGCCTATTATAAGTTTCTGTTTCCTGGCAGAAGCAGACAGATTCAGATTTAACATTTCCTATAGGCAACTTAATTTTAAAGGATGAAATTAAAATGTAGGCTAATATATAAAATGACTGGCTATCTTGTGTTTCCGAATTTTCACTGATTATTTACACCTACATCCCTGATCTCTGCTTCTCACGTAGGTTGAAGTCAGCTAAAATGGGCCATCTGGTGAAATGGGCCAAATAATGTTGTAGAGGCCTACATCATATCTTTTAAAATCTTTACAGCAAAAAATATATATTTTATTGTATGATCACCTATACAACATTCCTTGTGGGGGGTTTTGTTTGTGCTCAGTTTGCATAACGCATGACATAGATGGAAGTGCAGAGGGATTTATAAAAAAAAGCTATTGGATGCCCGTCAATCACCCCCGTAAAAACTGGCCCTGTTTCGCGGATGCGAAATAGTTATATATTGGATGTTTTTTAGCAACATCATCCCGCTGGTCTGAACTGTGCAGCCTTTCCGAAAGCGTCTGTGTCCCCATAACATTTCAATCCAAACTGATGCCCATGCCCCGCAAGTTATGACTATGAAAACTATAGCTATAAAACGTTCATTGTCTGGTAACATGCATTTACAGCGTGCGGTTATGCAAAACAAAGCTTGCTTGAACCTGACCAACACCGCGGACAGAGAGGTGTGGGGGTGGAGGAGGGGCAATGAATATAGGCCTACCTGCGTTTTTCTGACATTTAGTAAGAGGGTGTGTGAGGGGGTGGGGGAGGGGCTGTGTTTCAATTGCGCAAGCATGAACGATCATCTTCATTCATCAATGGATCTCAACATGCTGCTGAGTTGTTGAACTTTAACCTACCTAGGCAGAGTAGGGTTGACATCCGGCCTGAATACTGACCCTGGTCCGACCCAAGCCAGTCGGTCGGAGAATCAGAAATGAAATGAGCTGCTGATAAAAAGCCCAATACTTTTTTGTCTATATTACTCAAATCAATTTGTAATGTAACAAAATAAGTAATTCAATAATATTTGTAATCATATTTACAAAAAATATCATCAAATGGTTAACTAAAGGTTTACTCTCTGTTGCCTATATTACACAGCATTGATGATGTTTCAACACGTTGGCAAAGAGCTTACACAAAGTCCTTGTGTGGGGGCTTCTTTTGCTCAGTTTCACATTAGCCTAATATACGATCAGTTCGTACAACACCGTGGACAGAGGGGATAAGGGGGTTGGAGGAGGGGCCATTAGGCTGACAATTAGCCTACACTCAAAGCACAGAAGACAACAATTGAAAACAGACGTTTGCTGCAGTCTAAGACACTTGGAAAAAAGCACAAGAAGACAACACTTGAAAACAGATGTTTGCTGCAGTCTAAGACACCTTGACAACTTAATAATTCTAATTCTACTAAGGCTAAAAATTGGAAAATAGGCTACAGCATAGCTATCTTTGATATTATAAATATATTTGTTTTTGTATTCTACTGTTATAAAGTACATTCAACAAAAATATTCATGCAGTTCTTGCCCTCACAAGCATCCAAAGTCATTGTTCTTCACCAGCTCAGTATGTGTGTGTGACGGGGTTGCCTGGAATGTTGATGGGATAAAACGGTTTCGACGGAGAAGGTGAGCGGGTGGAGGAGGGCCCAAGAAAAAATACATGTCTTCAATCAAGCTTCGCTTTTTTCAACAACTGTACATATTTAAATATATATATTCACCTGAAGAGGGTTTGAATGGAAATGAACCTGTCTTTACATGTGCCATTATGCAATGCGAAGCTTGCTTGAAACCGATTCATTTTAGCTTCAAGTCTATTTATCTTGTCAGCGTTTGAGGCAAGCAGATAATTCAATCATTATAAAAAACTGAACATAGATCAATTCTATAATCCACACTGCACCTGTCTGAAATGTTCGCTATTGTATTTGAATATAAATATTACAAAAATATATATAATGGGTGTGCCGAACCATAATGCAGATCCCGAAACATATTTGCTCTGAATTGGTTGAAAATCTTTTTTACCTTCATCAACAATATTTTACAGAAAGAAAAGTAGGATATATAAAAATACAAAACAAACAAATAATGAAGCGATTTCTCTAGTCTCTACTCAGCAAACACAAATGTGTGAGGTGAAATAGTTATATTTTTCATGGTAATATATCCAGGAAACGCAGGGAAAAATGAATAACGCTGCTTGACCATGCAGAACAAAATATACTTGAAAAGGAAAAAATAGCTACATGTCTTCAATCGAGCTTAGCTTTTTTCAACAGCTGTACATATTTCAATATATATTTACCTGAAGCGGGTTTGAATTGAAATTAACCGGTCTTTACAGGTGCCGTTATGCAATGCGAAGCTTGCTTAAAACCAATTAATTTTAGCTTCACATCTATTTATCTAGTCTGCGCAAAGCATTTGAGGCAAGCAAATAATTCAATAATTATAAAAAACTGTACATAGAACAATTCTATAATCCACACTGCACCGGTCTGATATGTTTGCTACTGTATTTGAATATAAAATATTACAAAAATATACATAATGGGTGTGCCGAACCGTAATGCAGATCCCGAAACATTTTGCTCTGAATTTGTTAAAAATCTTTTTTACCTTAATCAAGAATATTTTACAGAAAGAAAAGTAGGATATATAAAAATACAAAACGAACAAATATTGAAACGATTTCTCTAGTCTCTAATTAGCAAACACAACTGTTTTTAAAATCCACACTGCACCCGCTGAAATGTTCACTATTTTATTTGAATATAAAATATTACAAAAAATATATATGTATATAATGGGTGTGCTGAAATGCAATGCAGATCCAAAAACATATTTGTTCTGAATTTGTTAGTTGAAAATCATTCACATTCTATAGAGCCTATAAATTATGAAAATACAACAGCATAAATATGACATGTTGTAATTCAGGCTGTTTCCGACACTGGAACACATTTTAAAATGAATAAAACTGCACTTTCTTATTGCGCCGTTAGTTGAAAATCGTATTAAAAGTATTAGCTGGTTTATCTATGAAATAAGTACATGTGGTGGATTTTCATTCTAGACTAAAGAATTGTCATTCTATAAAGGCAATATAATACCATCAAAAACAACAAAAATCTCCATGTAATTAATCTGTTTTGAGACAGAAAACACAATAGAGGTGATGCTCTGGATCACTGGATGCAGTGAAGCTTGGCTGGAGGCTGCGGAGGAGAGAGCGGTTTTTAATGAGGGTGATTCGTATGCTAATGACGCTGATGGGCGTCAGCAGTTGGCGGTTATAGGTAGTTTGGAAGGCCTGGCGGTTCTAGTGTTAATGTTTACAGTGAATGTATCGCAATGGTTCGTAGACACACAGAATCTGATCCGGATGAAGCACATGAAGAAGTTGCAACTCAGCGTCTACAGCAGGACGACTCCGAATGGTTAGTTTAAAATATTGTGTCTGGATACGGTACTTTAGTTGGTTAGTTTATGTATGCTGTTACAGTTATTATCATCATGTAGCTAATGCTAGCCTACTTTGTTGGAGAAGTCATGTTGCTCTAATTTGAAATCATTCTAAAGCTGTATTAGCATTTATATCAGTAATCTTTGTAGTTTAGAGAAGACTGTACTCTGGCTAATTTTTTTATGACAAAGTTCTCCATGTCCACGTATAATGAAGTCATTTTACAAATAACCAATGATTTACTCCTGAAGATTGACCTCTACTTACCACCTGCTTGTCCACGGTCTTATATGTACCTGTATATGTATAAATATTTGTAAATAATCAGCTATAGACACTAACCAGCGCCAATATATAAGTCAGACCTCTGCTATTATTTACCTTTTTGGATAGGTGCCGTTGTGGAAAATGTGCTACCATGCCCACAGAAGCTGAGAATATTTGCTGTTTGGCGGTACCTCAGGTAGCATTTTCACCACTAAATTGGAAACTACTTTAAGCACTAATTGTGCTTAAAAACAACACTTACCATCTCTAATTAGGTTACTAAAAGTTTAAGGTTGAAGAACAGCTCAAATATATGGTTGACCATCCTGGACTGGAGCCTGCTTGCCTGCCTGAATATCTACTCTCTGCAGAATGCTGGCCAAATATACAGAGCTATGGTCCTCTACATTGGAGATGCATACACCAGTAAGTTATGGTTTGTTACAGAATTTACAAGTATTTTCTTGAGTCTTGACTGTTTATATAACAAATCTTGTGCCTAATTTCATTCAATAGTGTAGACAGTGTCAAGATTTATTTACATCAGAGGGGGAAAAAAAACTATAAAAAAGAATTGAAGATGATCCATAGGAGCATATGAATATTTATTTAGATAACAATAACACAATCCAATGATAAATCTCTGCAAGACTAAGGGTGAATCCCATTTCTCTGTCTTACCCCTACCCCTTCGTCTTAACCCTAGCCCTTGTCCCTCGAAACCGAGTGGTAAGGGATAGGGATGAAAACATACCCCTATAAAATGAGATACCACTTGGTTACAGTTACGTTATCATACATCGTCGCTACCTGGCTGATACATCACCAGAGGCGACAAGTGTTGATCACAAACTTAAAGATATCAAACGAAATCCGCTGCTAATGTAGTTCAGTTAAAACTCTAGCAATGCATGGTGTCCATTCAAGGCTAGTCATTGAAATGCGGGAATGTTGTTCACATCTGCAATGTAACGAAACTATCGATTTTTAAAAACGTTTCAATTAAGAACATGGTTGCAAATATATATCCACAGGACTGTGTAGAGCACAAAAAAAGTCTGTCGTAATTTTTAAGTCAAATATTTAAGCCGAAAATACATTTATTGGACTCTTGATGATCTGGCTGCCATTGTTGCCGGTTGCGCAGTGTATTCTGGGTACCCCTTGGTTTCAAGTAAGCTCTCGAAAATGCTTGGTTTTAAGGGGTATTCACCCCTTCCCCTTAGCCCTACCCCTAGATCAAAAGGAGAATTGGGATAGCCCTTACTCTCACATGAACGCGCAAAACTAAGGGGAAGGGGTAAGGGGAAGGGCTAAGACAGAGAAATGGGATTCACCCTAAATATGAGAATCAATTGTTCAGTTGCTACAGGTATCTCTCCTATCGTTCATTTGTGAGCTTGTGATAGGACCTCCTGGGACGCAGAATCTGTGTCATTATTCCAGTTTGTGTGGTCCTGTGCATCCGCTCAGAGTTTCCTGATGACGAAGGCCACTACGTAGGGTTTAAACTGCCCCCCGCTTGAACCTTGACACAAAGCTGGCAATGACTTCCTCCTTGTCCAGCTTCTTATACTGCGCTGATAGGTCCTCTGGGACAGGGATGGCCAACAGCACATTGGTGTATGGGGTAGGGTTGACGAAGACATTCTCTAAAATAAGGTCCATCATGTCAGCAACAACCTGTATCATGGAACACCAGCACATCATTTTTTATAATGGCAGTTTTTTTTACCGTGTTTGTGTATTTAAACTATTTTTATCAAGAGAAATACATTTTAGAATTCTAAAATATGTGTTTGAATTTATTTGAACCCTTACCAAAGGTTGGGTGTCTTCTGAGGTTTAGCTCTGCACTCTCCCTTCCTAGCCTTGGGAAATTAGATTTTGAAGAGTGGTATACCTTCCTCCGTTTAGGCCTATGGTCGGTCTGCATTTTCATGATAATGCATGGCAGCCAAGTAGAGTCTGAAAGTACAAGACAAAACATGCTAATATTAACAGACATGTTAGGCTACATTTTCCAAAAGTATTGTGTAAACACACTTTATTTTACCTGCATAGCATTCCAGTAAATGGGAAAACAACATTATTTGGGGCAAAACGAAGGATGTTAGCATGGAGGCTCAGTTTTAAAACATCCTTCAGCATTCTTTTGTTTGTCAGCAACTTCTCCAACTTGTAGAAAGATGGAGTTGCTGCAGACAATAAGAAAATATCATATTAGAAAACAAGACAGTACAGAATATTACAACAATGATCTCTGATAGATTTCTGAAAGGGACTAAATAACTATATGTAGTTGTCAACATGTAATGAAAGCCATGGGCGTCAGTTTGGTTTGAAATGTGGTGGGGATAAAGACGTTGTCGGAAGTGCATTTTCAGAAGTGCTAGGTACAATTTCGTAGGGGGGGGGGGGGGCG
>JACXGM010040556.1:0-10288 GCA_016801145.1 Umbra pygmaea
AGAGAGAGAGAGAGAGAGAGAGAGAGAGAGAGAGAGAGAGAGAGAGAGAGAGAGAGAGAGAGAGAGAGAGACAAAGAGAGAAAGGGCGGGAGAGGGGGTTGGGGGGCAGGGAGATTAAGTCTTTCTTCCAGGATGAGGACGTGCCTTGAGGAGGATGTGCCTTGAGGAGGACGTGCCTTGAAGAGGCTCTTGGAGGGTTCGATCTCCCCCTCATCCACCTCCTTCTGTCCTTTGTGTTCTCCTGCCTCCTTGTAATCCAACGTGACACCGTTACAGATGGTCTGTCAACGCCATGGCCCTCGCCCCCTTCCCATTGCGTCCCCATGAAGGCCCAACGAGGGAGGGCTTGTGAGCCTGGCCACCACCCTCCTTCATCCGTTCTGCCAGGAAACCACCTCGACACCAGGCTTTGATGTGGGGGAGTTCTCCTTGACACCATGGTTGTCTTGGACAGAGAGAGAAGAGGTCATGTTGAATGGTGGCTGAGAATGTGTACAATGGATGAGGTTGTATATGATAGATGAGGTTGGATGGATGAGGTTGTATATGATGGATGAGGCTGTAAACGATGGGTGAGGTTGTAAATGATTGGTGAGTTTGTAAATGAGGGATGAGGTTGTATACAGCGGATATGGTAGTATAGGTTGAATGAGGTTGTATATGATGGATGAGGTTGGATGGATGGATGAGGTTGTATACAATGGATGAGGTTGTATATGATGGATGAGGTTGTATATGATGGATGAGACTGTAAATGATGGGTGAGTTTGTAAATGATTGGTGAGTTTGTAAACGAGGGATGAGGTTGTATACAGCGGATAGGGTAGTATAGGTTGAATGAGGTTGTCCACGATGGTTGGAGTTGTGTAAGAGGGTTTGTGTATTATAAGATAAATGAGGTTGTAAAGGATGGATGTTGCATAAATTGGAGGAGGTTGTAAATTATTTATGGGGTAAGTGGTTAGGGGTAAGTTGTTACAGTCGTGAGAAAAACTATGTGACCTCTTTAGAATTAACTGGATTTTTCCTCATAAACTTTGAGCTAAACTTCAACTAAGCAACAAAAAGAGACACAATATCTGCTAAAATTAATAACACACAAACACTTTTACGTTTTCATGTCTTTGTCGAACACACAATGTAAAAACATGCACAGTGCAGGGTGGAGAAAGTATGTAAACGCTTGAATTTCATTCCTACATTACTCTGTACAAAACTGTTTAATTTCAGCAATTTTCTTGGGATGTCTGGTGGTAAATACTTTATTAATGTGATGCTGCAGCATTTTAAATATGGTTGAGGTCAACATGGGCCACTACAGAAGGCATATCTTTCTTCTGTTGAAGCCATTTTGTTGTTGATTTACTGTACTTCTGTGCTTTGTGTTGTTGGCGTGTTGCATTACACTATTTCTGTTGAGCTTTATTTGTCTGAGAAATTACTTTATATTCTCCTGCAAAATCAATCGATAAACTACAATTAATTTATCTGTAGATGACAGCAAGCTGTCCAGGCCCTGAGGCAGCAAAGCAGACCCAATGATGCCCCCTCCACCATTCTTTACAGTTAGAATGAGGTTTTAATGTTTGTGTGCAATGACATTTTCTTCACAAATATTGTTATTTATAGACTCAAATTTTGTTTTAGTCCAAAGAATATTTTGCCAGTAGCACTGTGGAACTATGGAGGACCAAGTCTGCCAAAATAAGAAATAAATAAAGAAATAAATAAAGAAATAAATAATGAAATAAATAAATAAATAAATAAACAAATAAATAAATAAAGAAAGAAAGAAAGAAAGAAAGAAAGAAAGAAATATATGCATCAATAAAAATATTGATACATAAAAATATACATAAAAATATACAAATATAAAATTATACATTTATTAATCAATATATGTCAATGTCAGTTCCCTCTAGTAGAGACTGTCCATGTCTATTGCTCTGATACTGATCAACCAATGGGAAAAATGGGAAACCGTGACATACTTCGAGTGACAGCCTCCTTATTAGCTTAAGGACGTGGAAATACATGAAGAAATATATACGGAAATAAATAAATACAGAAATAAAAGAATATGGAAATAAATGAACATAAAAATAAAGAAATACAGAAATAAATGATCACAGAAAAAAATAAATTGGGAAATAATATTGATTAATAAATGTATAATTTATATTTTTATGTATATTTTTATGTATAAATATTTTTATTGATTCATATATTTATTTATTTATTATTTTGGCAGACTTGGTCCTCCACATTCAGCTACTCCTTCTTCAGTTGTGCAGCATTGCTTTTATTGGACAGCAGAGGTGTCCTACATGGTCTTATTCAATGATCTCCATTCTTGTTTAATGTTTTATTTATCATAGGCTCGTCAATAGAGATGTTAGTTTGTTGCAGATATTTCTGTTTCTTTACCTGACGCGCTAGGATTCTTCGTAACCTCAAGAAGACCTCTGTGAATACGATTGTTGGATACTGCATACAGTGGCATTTTCTGCAACTTAGCAGGAATTTTGCAAATGTATTTGTGAATACTGTAAAAGGAAAAAATATTGTGATGAATAAGTGATGATTAAAAACAGTTATGATTCTGATCGCCATTTAGAAGCATTGGTGAGCAGAACATCTCCAGATATAAGCATTATTCTTTGAAAAGCAATTGTGACCACAACATCTCCAGGCATTAGTATTTGAGAAGCACTAGTGCTATATGTCTTGTGACGTCGTAAATGTGCTAATTGTCAACCATGCAATATGACAGTAGCAACGTGCGATGTTGATCGGTTACCTAGAAACCATATAACAGCATGTCACTTTCTCATGATGCTGGTACATTTATCACAACCCTGTAAAAACACACAGACAGATATATGTACACACACTCATGATCCATCCCTGCACATTTTCACTGCTGTGAAGAATCTCATTAAGACATCGCCCTCATACACGTCATTCTCACCCTGCGGCCACTTTGCCTGCTGTGTGTTGTTCACCCCTCGGTTCTGCCTCACCCGCTTTTTCAACCTCATCTCTCCATCTCCCACTTAAACTCGTCCACTTTCTAATGATGACTGTTTTTCTCTTGGAGGTGCAGAGGAGGGTAACTGGAATGCTGGAGCCTCGTTGTAGTTGTCAACATCTAAAGTGCTGGACACTGCGACCAAACTGAGCCTTGACCAGTGCATCTAATGGCTTAGTATTGGATGCTTATATTAGCAGCAAGCCCAGTACAGAAATGTTGGTACACGTTGTTCTGAACCCTCTGATGAGGTCTATTGTGAACAAATTCAGGTCTGAATATGAAATAGAAATTCTATGTCCGGGAACAAACATTCCAGGAACATAAGTAACAAGAACATCTGCAGATAAAAGCATGAGCCTTTTTGGAGTGATAGTGACTTTACATTTTTTTTCAAAAAAACAAATGACCCTAACATCTCTAGATATAAGCTTTAGACTTGGAGCATTGTAGTGAACAGCTCAACACATAACTATAAACGTACTTATTCAGGAAGCAAAGCCAGGGTTGTAATCAAAGACCACAATCACCCAAACAACATACTGTTCAATCCAATGCCACATGGAAACAGGTACCGGAGTATCAATGCACACACCAAGACTAAATGACTGAATGGCAGTTTCTATCCATAAACCATACGACTACACAAACGCTGAACTGACACATATCCTTATGTAAATACACTACTACCCAGCTGCTTTGCTAGAAAATCGAATATCCCTGTTGCTAATCCCACTGTTGCTAACCCTGTATTTCTTGCCATTCCTGTATATTACTCTCATGTTCTAATACTGTGTTATATTCCTGTATATTACTCTCATGTTCTATTACTGTGTTATATTCCTTTATATTACTCTCATGTTCTATTACAGTTTTATATTCCTGTATATTACTCTCATGTTCTATTATTGTGTTATATTCCTGTATATTACTCTCATGTTCTATTACTGTGTTATATTCCTGTATATTACTCTCAGGTTCAATTACTGTGTTATATTCCTGTATATTACTCTCATGTTCTATTACTGTGTTATATTCCTGTATATTACTCTCATGTTCTATTACAGTTTTATATTCCTGTATATTACTCTCATGTTCTATTACTGTGTTATATTCCTGTATATTACTCTCAGGTTCAATTACTGTAGTATATTCCTGTATATTACTCTCATGTTGTATTACTGTGTTATATTCCTGCATATTAATCTCATGGTCTATTACTGTGTTATATTCCTGTATTTTGCTTTCATGTTCTATTACTGTGTTATATACATATATATAGGTACACAAAATCCCAAATGCAAGTTGATTATTACCATTTCCTATTGAGAAGCGCGAGTGACCAGAACATCCCCAGATAAAAGCATTAGTGCTTGTGCTAGTGACCATATCTACTGATATATGAGACAAATGAATGCCTGGTCACACTCTGTAGCTCAACTCACCACAAGCTCAACATTCATTAAATCAGGATCAGTGGAGGATGTGAAGTTTAGAGCCATGTCAACTAAATTAGCATATTATATATTTACATATTCTCTTTATTAAAGCTGAAGGACTAAAGGTGCTAGTGAAGGATCAGGAAAAATACTTACATTTTAAATGGCAGAAAGTCCATTCTATATTTATATATTAATCTAATAATTCCATTTTTTAATGGTGTTTTGTTTTTCTCTTTCTGATAGTGTGGGTGTTAGAAACCATTTCAATACTGTACATTTGAATACTCACATTATATAGCCAAAAATACTTCTACTATTGGTGGATGAAGGATAATTACATGGGTTTGGGCTAGCCCCTTACAGTGCCGTGCATAAGTATTCACCCCCTTCGACGTTTCCACATTCTGTTCTGTGACAACCTGGAATTAAATACTGAAGGATTTATTTTTTTTACATTTGTTTTACTGAACACTTTGAAGGTGCAAAATATGGGATACTTATGTAACCAAAAGATGTATTTTCTTTATTGAACTTTTGTGTCACAATAAAACATATTTTGCACCTTTGAAGTGTTCGGTGTGTTACAAATCCCAATAAAATCCGATGTTGTAACACTACAAAATGTGGAAACAACCAAGGAGGGTGAACATTATGTAAGGCATAATTAAAGATAAGGATCGTCTTGAAGGATACAAAGACATTTTAGACAATTGGGTGCTTCCAACTTTGTGGTAACATCTTGAGGAAGGCCTTTTAGTGTTCCAGCATGACTGTGCCCCAGTGCACAAAGCAGGTCCATAATCACATGGTTCCATGAGTTTGGTGTGGAGGAACTCGAGTGGCCTGAATAGAGCCCTGACCTCAACCACATTGAACACCTTTGGGATGAACTGGAATGGTGATTGCGAGCCGGGACTCCTTATCCAATATCACCTCGATACTGGCCTCTCTTCATTGGTTACCTGTCAAATACAGAATTGATTTTGAAGTGCTTCTATTGGTTTTTAAGGCATTACATGGTCTGGCTCCATTATATATCACAGATCTTCTCGCTTTGTATCATGCCCCCAGGACCCTCAGATCGTCAAACAAAACCCTTTTAGCTATCCCACGGTCTCAGATGGGGTGATCGTGCTTTTTCAGTTGTGGCCCCGAAACTGTGGAATATGCTACTGATTAGCGTTAGGTCCTCTCCTACCACAGAGACATTTAAATGTTGTCTTAAAACCCATTTTTATTCTCTGGCATTTAAGTCAGCGTAAGGAGATTTGTATCTTCTTGTGTAATTTGTCCTGTCTGATTTTGTTGTGTTATACGTGTGTACTCTTACCTGTGTACAGCACTTTGTTCAGCAGCTGTTGTTTTTAAATGTGCTTTATAAATAAAATGACTTTACTTGACTTGACTTGACATCAGTGTCTGACCTGACAAATGCTATTTTGGCTGAATGGGCACAAATTCCCAATGACTCACTCCAAACTCTGGAAAAACTTCTCAGAGGAGTGCTTTCTGTTATAGTCTGTTATACACATAAAAACAGAACAACTGGTGGGTTTAAACAGAACAGCTTTGTCACATACCGAAGTAGGACAAAAATATCCAGCCCACTAAAATATTCTGGAACAGTGACGGAAGGATGTTTATTTCAAAGGTTTCCCACCAAAAACTGAATTATCATAATGTATCCAATTTAAGAGTCTAATTTTGACATCCTAGGGAGGCCGGGAGTTAAGAGGGGCTTTCCTTGGCATTGCTGCACTGAATCCAGGAACTGGGCCGAAGCAGTTAGGATTTAGCCGTGTGTCGTTTGTAGTGAGCATGCAGTCCATGTGGAGAGGAGGAGGAGGAGAGGAAGAGGAGAAAAGACTGAATACGCTGTAATGTCAATAATTGAACCTCTTGAGGAGTAGTAATTAAATTAGTTAATTATACCGGTAAAATTATATGTAATTATGCGACTGGAGGGCATGTTTAGTAAATTAGTCTCATCCATGCTCAGTCTGTAGACGGCTGCCAAATGTTGTTCCTTGATGATTAGATGATTCTGAGACCTCTTTTGGAGTAAATGACTAGTTTACTGAAGTAGCTCTGATCTCCCTCCACTTCTGGTATCCAACACAATAACTACACACAATAACTAGACACAATAACTAGACACAATAACTACACACAATAACTACACACAATAACTAGACACAATAACTACACACAATAACTACACACAATAACTAGACACAATAACTAGACACAATTACTACACACAATAACTAGACACAATAACTAGACACAATAACTAGACACAATAACTAGACACAATAACTAGACACAATAACTACACACAATAACTACACACAATAACTACACACAATAACTACACACAATAACTACACACAATAACTACACACAATACTTGTGTCAGGGTCACATTACTACCTGTTGTATATCACTCATGTAAATCTACGATTTTCAAATCTAAATACATGTATTTTACACACACAGAAAGTACCCATTGTCTAAAATTTCAGGTAAAAAACATGTTATCTTCAAGGGCGTGGCAGTCATGTCATAATGTCCCTTGATCAGGACAATGTATTTTAAAGATAATTCATAGAAAGCCAGACAACTTTACAGATCTACGTTGTAAAGGTTTTAAAAAATGTTTTCCATGCTTGTTCAAACCATAAACAATTAATGAACATGTACCTCTCGAATGGTCGTTAAGACACCAACACCTCAGAGACGGTAGGTAATTAAGGACACTAAAGAGATCTTTCTACTGACTCTGAAAAACACAAAAGAAAGAAGCCCAGGGTCCCTGCTCACCTGCGTGAACGTGCCTTAGGCATACTGCAAGGAGGCATGAGGACTGCAGATAAGGCAATAAATAGAAATGTTCGTACTGTGAGATGCCTAAGACAGCGCTACAGGAAGGACAGCTGATCATCCTAACAGTGGCAGATCAAGTGTAACAACACCTGCACAGGATCGGTACATCTGAACTTCACAGCTGCAGGACAGGTACAGGATGGCAACAACAATGGCTTGAGTTACACCAGGAACACAATCCTTCCATCAGTGCTCAGACTTCAATAGCTTAAGAGAGGCTGGACTGAGGACTTTTAGGTCTGATGGTTGGACTTGCTTGTATTGTTGAAGGAATGAACGTTAATCTGAGGCCTGTACTCTGGAGCGGGATCAATCTGGAGGTGAAGGGTCCGTCACGGTCTGAAACAGTGTGTCACAGCGTCTTCTGAGTTAGCTTGTTGTCATTGCAGGCATCTAAATGCTGTGTGTTACAGGGAAGACATCCTCCTCCCTCATGTGGTACTCTGCCTGGAGGCTCATCCTGACATGACCCTACAGCATGAAAATGCCACCAGCCATACTGCTCGTTCTGTGTGTGATTTATTAGTTAGAAACTTTGAAATGTCAATTTTGCTATTCTACTATTGTCTCTATTTTGTATTATTTAAGTTGATGTTTTCTACCCCTGGATCCAATATGCTAGTTCCTAAATATGCTGGTAAATTCAAATGTAATTTAATAAATGCAGTAATTGCAGAAGTCTCTCAAAATTAGACCCATTCACGCAGACTGTATACTAATGCATATAATTCCTACTGTATACTACTGTATATAATTCTGTATACTCTGAGTTTCCTGCATTCTGTATTTGTACTTTCGAGTAGCTTCATGTGTAACGATATGTTGACTTGCACCTTGTGTGTTTTCATGTCCAAGTCGCCATGGCAATGAAAAGCTGTTCTTCATTGGTCCACCTGGTTAAATAAAAGTGAAATAAAAAAATAAAAATAATAAATGCTGAAAAATGGCAGTTAAACAGCACTCTGACAGCAATGTTTTAATTTAAGATTACATGATAACAAAAATAGAAATATGAATAAGTCATAGCATGTGGAAAATACTCCCAACACAGCCTGTATTTTCAAAAGATTTCATAATTCAAAAATCTTCAGCTGTTGCACAGACAAAAACAGATTTACAGCCAGACAGTACAGTATATCAAGTATTAACTTCCCACTAGATATAGATGTTTTTGGTAGGCTTTACAGTATATTTAATGTGTTCTTTAGTGGGTGGCATAGCATGAACCAGATAAATAACATGGCTACATGCCATCACTATCTGAAGAAATCTGCTCTGTTTTTTCCTCTCTCATCAAAAACACATTGGTAACAATTTGATGTGACACAAATGGCACATTAAGCTTTCCTCTTTCCATTTGGAGACACGTGATATTTAATAGGGATTGACTTGGTGAAAGAAACCTGCAATAGTCTGTGCTGAGGAGGTGGTAGGCTGTATGTCAACATCCATCCTGCAGAAGGTAGAGCGTCTCTTGTTTTAGGGAAAAGACTGAGCAGATTATCTATAAGCCTTGCCATATTGCAGCTCGTCTATATGGCCACCCTCCCCAACCCATCTGGTAAACAACCTGTTGTGCTTCAACTTGTGAAACGAGAGGAATATTCTCAGGACTGGGCTGAGTGAACAAACCAATAACATGGCTTAATGCTGTGTACTGTATTTAAACAGATTAAATTTACTGCCAAGTGCAATGTCTGTTAATTGGTGGAGGATTACACTCGAAATACAATGGTACCACCCACTGAATAAGCTTTCCAGATACTGATGTGGCAATAAAGTATCATAGCTACTGTAGGCAGAGGTCCACTTCTAGCTGCCATGAGAGCCAAACTTATGGGCACCAGCCCATCACATTAATACCTGGCTCTAAATATGCTGGGTAATTAGAACCACAGCTGTATGGAAGCACCTGCTTTCAAAAGACATACTATCCCTCAATTCTTGACTGTGGACACCATGGCTAAGTTATTAGAGACTCTGACTTGTAGTTGGAAGGTTGCCGGTTCGAATGCCAAAATGTCTTTGTGACCCCAAGTTGCTCCAGGGGGCTATCCCTATTCTTACTGTGTCTGCTAATTTATTTATACAGGGAAGACAAACCGAGTCTCTTTTACAGTTGTGTCCTGTGACAGAACATTTAAAAAACATAGCCAAGGAACTAAAGATGTGATGGTAGAGATGTGATCATCGTGATAGAGATGTGATGGTAGAGATGTGGTCATCATTAGGGATGTCATGGTAGAGATGTCATGGTAGTGATGTGATCATCATGGGAGATGTGATGGTAAAGATGTGATGGTAGAGATGTGATGGTAGAGATGTGATGTAGAGATGTGATCGTCATGGGAAATGTGATGGTAGAGATGTGATGGTAGAAATGTGATGGTAGAGATGTGATGGTAGAGATGTGATGGTAGAGATGTGATGGTAGAGATGTGATGGTAGAGATGTGATGGTAGAGATGTGATGGTAGAGATGTGATGTAGAGATGTGATCGTCATGAGAAATAAGATGGTAGAGATGTGATGGTAGAGATGTGATGGTAGAGATGTGATTATCAGTAGAGATGTCATGGTAGAGATGTCATGGTAGTGATGTGATCAACATGGTATATGTGATGGTAAAGATGTGATGGTAGAGATGTGATGGTAGAGATGTGATTGTGATGGTAGAGATGTGATTGTCATGGTGAGATGTGATGTAGAGATGTGATCGTCATGGGAAATGTGATTATACAGATGTGATGTAGAGATGTGATGGTAGAGACGTGATGGCAGAGATGGGATGGTAGAGATGTGATGTAGAGATGTGATCGTCATGGGAAATCTGATGGTAGAGATGTGATGGTAGAGATGTGTTGGTAGAGATGTGATGGTAGAGATGTGATGGTAGAGATGTGATGGTAGAGATGTGATGTAGAGATGTG
>JACXGM010040557.1:0-10286 GCA_016801145.1 Umbra pygmaea
TGAAGTGCTTGCTCCAGTAGACCTGGCTATAGACTGATATTAACAGTGAAGTGCTTGCTCCAGTAGACCTGGCTAGGTACTGGATACTGAGGAAAAAAAAACATTTTAATAGTTGGCGGTTGTCTTAAGGCACTTTCTCCCCAGCGAATGCTGGAGTGGCGATTTCCTGACAAACGATGCGGTGTCCAGACTGGTCCATTAAGGAAGGGATTTTTCCACACAGCTTTATCCCCAACGCTCCCAGGACCACAGCTGGACGAGGCATCACAGTCTCCCCTGCCTTTTGGGCACCCCTCTCTACAGCCTGGGAGACAAAGAAACATGACCTGGTTAAAGCTTTTTTATTCATGTGTCACAGTCCTGGGAAGTTCTATGGCACTGCCAGCATTACAATCACCAAAACAGTTGTCTTTGAAATATTTCGCGTTTTTCTGCTGTACCTGATAGGAGTGTTTTTTTGCTGAAAGCACAGGAGTGGTTTCGGAATCATGCTTCTCTGGTTCCTGTACAGCTGAGGCAATGACTTCCTTCAACAGCTTGACCCCCGTAGGCCAAAGAACAGGCTACCTAAAGGGGATCCACTTCAACCACTGACAATGATGCACTGACCTGCATACCATGGCCACATGTTCCAACTGCATCAAAACAATCTACAATGTCACTATGTTTATATATATGGATATTGTACAGTAGTAAGCAGTCAGGGCAAACTTGAAAAACACAACACCTCAGTTTCTTGCAACACAATTCCTAATTCCCCGGTATGTCAGTCTAGTCATCCACATTATGCCCCCCCCCCCACACACACACACCAAACTAGGAGGTTAAAAACCCATCGTAACCCATTAGCTAAATTACTGTGTCTATCTGTGACAAACCAAAAGGCACTGTTATTCTGCGAAACAGACAATTTCCTTGCAGGCCCCTAGACAATAACGAAGAGGAAATAATATCATGTTAATGTGTCTGGAACCCTGGCTGTTGAGAAGCTCTTCCTGACGCACTCATCAAGTTATTTCTCTCGTAATTCAACCAACCATGTCATGGATTTTCTCCTCACTCTCTATCACCAGTAAACACCAGTAAATAAGTCAAACAAATTATTGTGAGCCAAAACAAAATACTTCCTGAAACTTACAGCTGGTACTTTAAGAATTGAGATTTTAGATGGAAGTATAAATTCTATCCCATGTTTTAACTCCATTGCCCACACTAAGCACGTAAGTTTGATTGGAAACGGGGGCAACAATTTGTTCAGGCTAGCCAAACACAAGGTTGGCACTCATCGGAGGTGCGATAGCTCAGTAAAACATGATAACATTAGGTTCAGCAAAGCAATCTCTGCCCAATAGGGTATACTTTAAAAAGCCATTCAGAAGAGGCCACATGTCCATCAAACAAGCAACACAATTATAGATCAATACACTAGCTTCAGGTCATTCCACTTGTTTACTTCCAGGCACTCCCTGGACACTCATATAGCCACAGAACACCACGGTAAAGTCATCTGTACCAGAACATAAGCAGATATTGCAGGACATTACGTTTGAATGGCTCTTAATCAAGACATGGTCAGGTCAAGTCAGGCCAAACAATGCAGAATCCACTGACTCATGCTGTTTTTGAGAACAGTTTTAAGGAAATATACAGCAGAGCGTACAGTGCTTGGTCTACATTTATCAGTCTAAAAGAATAAGCACTAATAAATAACATGTAGCACATTTCACTGGTCACCCACCTGAAAATATCATATGTAGCCAGGAGTTCATCTTGGTAGTCTGAACAACATCTTGCTGCTGGTCTCCAGGGTTTCCACTTGTTGCTTAGAAACTGATATACTGATAGCTTGGCTAAACCGCTCAGTCTTTCGTATACTTTCTACAACGGGTAACCCATGGTAAAGGAGTAGAGCTGCGTTGTCACATTGCGGTAGTAAGCCATTTAGCTAGAGAGACTACAAAGTCACAGCTCTTCCAAGGGCTCTGGACCTGCTGTCTACCTGGTGGCATCAGTCTCGGAAACTCATACATAGCCTCACCTTTGGATAACAACACAGCACCGCCACTATAAAACACAGGTGGTGCGTCTGAGTGATATAAAGGCATTGCACAGAGGAGTACAGAAGATGGAGGGCTGCACAGAGACAGGTTATGGACAAGGCCACTGAAGGCAAGATGGAATATACGCAAGGCAATCAAAGAGGAGCTGGGTAATTAACTTGACATCCACAACAAATAGGTCTCAGAGTTTAAGCATGTAAACTTAACACACTGTAGTATACAGTACACTCTGGATGAAAAATGAACCCTTCTGTTGTTCCAGAGAAAACCCTAAGGTAACGTGCAGCTTAGTTGGTGGAGCACTATGCCTTCATTAGGAAACCATGCAGTTGTTAGCTACATGTCCCTTCCTGAAGTAAAGCAGGTGTGATGCCTTCCAAAAGATGAGTTGGACCCTCAACAACTGAGATCTACTCTACCATCCATTTAGCAGAGTTGGAAGATCTGGATGTTCTTCAGCAATGTGTTCTCTTGCGTCAGCGACTTTCATGAGGTTTAATATCCCTTTTGTGCAGTTGGTTTTACCTGGCTGAGTGTGGTACTGCACAGATTGTCTGGTTGATAATGTCCTAGCAGGGGACTGGGAGGAAAGGACCAGAGGCACTGAGGAGACAAGGATGACCCTCCCGAAAATGCAAGTCTGGGCCCCTAATCTGCCAAAGCATCGACTCACCAGTCAATCCAAGAACACTGCCAGTCACACAAAGGTGTTATAACACAATTAATTTCGGCGGCACGGCCCAGAAAGATGGCATGACTGAATCTAACAAATACCTGTGTCATAATATAATAATACGCCATTTAGGAGATGGATTAATCCAAAGGGACATTGGCCATGCCAGCATGCATTTTATGTACAGTAGCCCCAGGAAACTGGATACATAAAGTAATTATAAGGAAATACAATAAGGAAAGCCAACATCTACACCCAAGAATGAAATCAGGTTGCATGAGTCTATCTTTTGTAAGATAAGTGTCAATCATCTGAATCAATTGAAGAAACTTTCACCCTTGACTCTCTTTAGTGGAAAGCTGTACTGCTCTTCATCTATGTATGCCATTGAAACTACAGAACCTACTTTAATTGCCAGAGACAGTAAACAGGATCACACCTGGATCACAGGATTTTTTATTTCATTGAAAGTCAAAGGGACATAGGATAATAAAGGATTGGTGTGTTTGATCTTTTATAACCGGTGAGATTTAGTTTTACCAGTATCAGTATATCAGCTCTGATCTATTTTCTGTGAAGCTAATGATTAACCTGTTTGATCATGTTGACATTACATCATACACATTTTTGATTCCCTTAAATGTCATCAACAAAGTTCCTTTGTCAAAGGGTAACTATGTTGGGTTTGTTACAATTTAAAAATATTCCTAAATTATTATGTCCTCAGGAATATACTGAAGACCAATCCACAACCAAATAGTTTCTGATCCCATGGCTACTTGAATAACATGACATGGGGCAAGAATATACACACCTATCAACTTAATAGTATTTACTGTGGCATCTTCCGGCTCATGGCAGCCACAAACCCGTTCTATCCACCCCCTCTCGGTTTGACACCTAGATTAAAATGCTCAATGCGGAACTCAGATGCTGTGATATCATTGGATGAGCTTTTTCACACCCACAGTAAGTGATTATCAACCAAACTTCACTTGCACAATGTTGCTAATATTGTGAGTCAATGGAGACTGTACAGTGCCTTGAAAATGTATTCACCCCCCTTTGAACATTTCCACATTTTGTAGTGTGACTACCTGGTATGAAATAGTATTTTAATTAGGACATTTACCATTTGTTTAACACAACATACCAAACACTTTAAAGGTGAATTTTTTTTTATTGTGATACAAATGTTAAATAAAAAAAATAAAGACTTTGTTTGGTTACATAACTATTCACCGCCCTGAGTCCATACTTAGATACCTTTGGCTGCAATAACAGCCTGTGAATCTTTTGGAGTCTCTACCAACTTGCACATCTGGATCCTGGATTTTAGACCATTCTTTCTGGTAGAATTGCTAAAACTCTGTCATGTTCGATGGGGACTGTTGGTGAATAGCAATTTTCAAATCCTTCCAGAGATTCTCATTGGAATTGAGGTCTGGGCTTTGACTGGGCCATTATAGTTCTTGGTTTTAAACCACTCCAGTGTAGCTTTGGCTGTGTGTTTAGGGTCATTATCCTGCTGAAAGGTGAACCTCCAGTCCAGTCTCAGGTGTCTTGTAGACTGAAAAAGGTTTTTTCTCTAAAATTGACCTGTATTTGGTTCCACCCATCTTGCCCTCAATCCTGACCAATTTCCCAGTCCCTGCTAATGAAAAGCATCTCCCACATCATGATGCTGCCACCACCATGCATCACCATGAAGACAGTGTTCTCAGAGTGATAAGCAGTGATATGTAGTCCATTCCAAGTTGTCACATACTTATGCAAATTACTGTAAATGTTAACTTAGCAAAGCTGTATAAACTTTGTCTCTTGGGCCCAGAGTTATTCCAGAACATTTGATCAACTATGGCTCAGAGTTCCCCTGATCAGATTCAATGTGCATGATAAACTGGTCCAAAACGTAACATGCTAAAAACATATTCCATCTAAAACTATGGTCTGATTTCATCCTGTACATATCTTGACATGATCAAAAAACTTAGCGTAGTCTATAAGTATAGGTTTAAACTTTAATAATGGATTGTGAAGAGTGCTGTTTACTATTAATAATTGGGTGGGATATCAAGTTGGTTTAAATGTCATGTCAACATCAACAACAACGCCAAAAATTACAGCAGACTTGGCATTTTATCGTAGGTCAATTGGAAGAAGTTGGGTGAAGCTACTCCCAATTATGCCTCCCTGCTATCACACAAAAGTAACAGTTACTAACACTGACAACATCACATTTATCTCTGAAAAGCATGATGCTCCAACAGATAGCAATAGTGGTAATCAGACAGTAAATCGGTGCAAACTTGAAGAACTGATGATTCACAAACATTTTAAAGTTTGTTTACTGTCTTTCCAGTTTCTAATTTCAAGTAAAAGTTATTGTGACTAAACTGTAATATGATCTAACTGTTTTAATTTTAAACATATCGTTTCTGTATTGAATCAGACCCCTTATACGTAGATGCGTATTGAATCATGCTAAAATGGAGAGATCCACATTCCTAATAATTACAGTGTAATGTTGTACTGTATATTTCAGGGGCTGGACAAAACCAAATTCTAAATCACTTTTAATAATCTCAGTTCTACATCGAAAATGTCTGTAAATAATCTCATAATTAACTAAATGAATTAAATTTGGCATTAAAAAAAATCCTTTAGCTCTTTGCTATACAGTAGTCTCTCAAACAACTCACAGATTGATCTTTAATGGTTATGGACTTAATAAATAACGTTTTCTGTCAGCAGTGTTGTGCAAAATCCTAAATATATAGGAACATTTAAGGCTGTTGTGTTGGTTAGCTTAACCAGGAAGAATGTGTTATAGGCTGGCCTGTCTTCCAGTCTCTCGCAAAGGCAGAATGTCTGTGATCCAGTAGTGAAACAGCAACACCACAGTAGTCGTTTCCTCTGGAAAGACAAGAAAATAATCAGGAGCGGTAGTTACTTAATGAAGTAATTACTGACGATGCATAGTGATCAGGACAAGTAAGCTAATTATCCTGGACAATACTTCCTACAGTCCCTCACTGCCTTCATACCACTATTCCATCCAAATTATGAGACAATATTCTATTCAGCAGGTGCCCAGAAGTCATCAAATAAAACTGGCAGTAGGCCGGCAACAGACGTCATCTTTGAGAGGTGTTGGCTGGAAGTAAAATATAAGCTGTGGGATATGATTTAGTGATGCCTCCGTGGTCAATTGATTCTGCCTCTCAGAGCTGAAAAGAAGATCCAGTGAAGTGTGAAAATGACTCAGAGGACTTTAAACCAGGCTAAAGCAACACCACACCACAGGGCTATTGAGCTCAAGAATGGGTGGTCAAAAAAAGCTGCATTTATTCCACTGGTCAATCGCACACTGGTGTTCAAAAGTTTGAGGTCACCCAGCAATGTTCATGCGTTTTGATAGAAACGGATACCTTTATTCACCAAGGTGACATTACGTTGGTAAGACATTATAAATATGACTGATTACTGATGTGCTAAAAGACTTAATTAGGACACTGAAATAATGGCTGCTGAAAGTGTCTTTGCTGTTGTTTTTGAACAATTAAATATACATCAGTCATTTCCAACAATTACAGATATTTGAACATTGGTAATGTCTTGGATAATTTTTTTTATGTAATGCCACATTGATAAAATAAGGTATGAATGTCAATCAAAAACATGCATATTTCTGGGTGACCTCAAACTTTTAAACGCTAGCCTACGTAATGCATTTGCCACATAGAACTATGTGAAAAGTTTATTTTTTACATTTTGTTTAATGGAACTGAAGAATGCTTTGCTGCTTCAACACAATACACAGGGAAGAATAGAATAGACAAAAAAGACTTGCACTATTTCTTCCTATTTAAATACTGTGTTCCAGGGACATCCACAAAGATTTTTCCCATCTGCAGAGCGGTTGGACCAAGCCAGGTGGTTTGAGTCTATGGTAAGTCTGTTGATGGAACATCGAATTTCTCTGGGCTGGAGTGAACTCAATCCTCCTCAGAGCTGTCAAAGTGATGAGGGCAGAGGCTCACTCTGGCCATCTACTCAGCCACCCTGAATCACCTGGACAGGACACCGGTATAATAAGGCCATAAGGCCTGAAAACCTGGGGTTTATTGTGTGAATGCTTCACAGCTATGAGCTGTTCTTAGTAATAAAGGACGCAAGGGCTGGTAAAACAACCATTAGCAATTTACGATAATTCTCAAGCTCTTGGGCCTTTCTGCTTTTGACCTGTAAAAGGGTTACCGACATTTTGTTAAGACGAACGATGTTTCCATTAAAACGCAATTTTAATTAGTAAATGCATTTTTCATTCTTCCACCAGACCAGTGTAATCTGGCAAAAGCCTGTCATTAAATCCAGCCATTAAATCCTAGCTGCTCTCCAAACCAACGGGCTGTCCGCGGCATACTGTATCTGCTATTCAAAGGTATTAGCACAAACCATTGCCATGTAGATAAATCCTTATTTTTATTTTTTTTCCCACTATTTTAGAAGACAGAAATGTTTACACGAACCACAACAACATCAGAGTGCATTTGTGGTTCAGATTTGTGAACCCAGGCCACCACACCAGTTTGTGTAGTTTACTTGATGACTTTATTTAGATATTTATCTACTTTATTTTTGATAAACAAATATCCTGAACAGCCCTCTAGGTTTTCCAGACTTTCAAACACCATGGTATATAGTGTGAAGGCATGCAGGTGAGCTCAGACAACGGTGCACCCAGGTGAATTAAAGATTAGGTACTGTATAAAAAAGAAAGACTACCTACCAGGAGACAGGTGCCTACCAGGAGACAGGTACCTACCAGGAGACAGGTCAGAAGCATTCTGGAGTTCCTGTAGGGCCCTGAGCAGCCCTGCTTCGTCCCGTTGTTGCATCAGCGATTTGAGGCTGTGGAGCTGAGCCAAACCAGCAGGGGGCACTGTTCCATTGGCAAGGCAGTTCAGAAGGGCCTCCACCGCCGCAGACGACACATGGAGCCTGCCGGCTACAGACAATGAGTCTGGAGAATAAAAGATCAGCTAAGCCCACCAACCAACAGGTGAGCTACACAGAACAGGACATTCAGTGATACAGCGGGTAGTAAACTGTTCCAAGCCAACATGCTAACACTTTAATCATCATCCAGGTAATTTCCCAAGGCCCCATTTGATCATCGCCACTACATGTCAGAGTTCACGTCCGCCTCCTCCACATGCATAAGAGTCCCAGGCTGAGGGAGGGAAAAATTATAGAGGCTGTAAGGAGTAATTAGGCCCTCTGAAAGCAACTTTGACAGAACCAGCCAGCCTTCAGGGCCAAGCGATATCCCATAATGCCCTGCACACGTTTTTGTTATCTTCCAAAAAACTAATGGACAGACGTGACTAATCATTAACAATCTGTTTTAGTTGGAGTCTGATTTTGAGGCTTGACAAATTAAATGTTTAACTGTTACTGAAATTAGTATTTTTTTAGGGAAATGCTCTCTAATTGTTTTATTATTCAAATGTGGAAAATGAACTGGGTCATGTAATTCATGAGTGCGTGCCATAATGCTGGGTTCATTTGATTCCCTATCAAAGTCACCCTGAGAGTTTTGCCCGTTAAAACTTAACAATGGAGGGCTACCTAAGTGAGTTGCTAAGAGTCATGGGCTTGGTTACACTGCTGGTGTATGTTGAGACTGAGGCATATTAGGGACAGAGGAAAAAGAAGAATTACAATGGACATCTCTAGACCACTTCCTTACTGGCTATGACACTTCACCATAAATCTAAGAGACCTTCATCTCTGGAAACAATGGGATTCTTTGGAATGTTCAATTAGTCCACAAGAAGCGAGTCAGTGAGAGATTGTGAAAGAATGAGCCAGCCCATTATGCTTCAGCAGCTCCCAAACATCCCACATTACCTCACAGCTTCTGAACGTTAACCTCCCAAAGACTTCACGCTGGGACCCCTTTATGTGTTACAGGCCAGTGACTCAATAAATTACATTTTCTATGCCCTGCAAAACACTGCTCTAACTGTTTATTTTATTGCCATTCCCAACACAATAATGATGCGTAATAGTTCAAAGAGCACAAACCAATCACTTTCTCCAGCACTTAGGAAGACCAAACTAAGGCTGTGGGACCGTATCTCGGTTAATAATCTCAATTAAATTAGACGTCCAAAAACGATACTCACGATCAGACATGTAGATCTCATGTGTTTTCCTGAGGAATTCTGTCATCTCAGCTGCTCTTTTATGCCTCATCTCTTCCTCCACCTCTTCCTCCCCCTCTTCCTCCTTTGGCTCCTCCTCTTCCTCCATTGGCTCCTCCTCTGCCTCTCTCTGGTAGGTGAACTCCAGAGCTGCAGCTCGCGGCACCAAACCCAGAGAAAGCAGCTTCTCCTTGTGGCGCTTCTTCTTCAGCTTTCTTTTTTTGTTCTTGCTGATTAGTTCCCGGTCCTCCTCAGTTGGGGTAAGAGCCTGGTTTCGCTCCCCAGGAATGGAGTCTGTAGCCTGGCCCACTCTGTCTGCCGCTGTCCCTTTCCCTGAAGCTTTAGTTCCCTTCCTCTTTCTTCTCCTTCTCGAGCATTTTGCTACTTCTTCATCTCCATTTTCGTTGGACTGTCGAGTAATGTCATCTGAAGAGCACCAAATAAATAATGAAACTGAAAGTTAGTTGCATTTCATTTTGCTAGAATAATTTAGGTGATTCAATGTTTATAATCCTGAAAATATATTTAGCCATGTTTCATCAGGTATTTCAGACCACCATATTTCCAGGCTTTCAGAAGTGACTCAAAGAGATTCTTGTTCCATTCACAACTGTCCCCCAGCATTAGTTTTGTAGATGAGCAACCCAAAATTGAAGGGTTTGTACCATTGAGCAATTTTCTGAGCCCTTCACATGACGATATTATGCCTTTAAGGTAGCATCATTGGTGTCTCTCTCATTGTCAGGTTACTGTTTTAGAGCCTTTAGAACCATAATGTTTTAGAGCCTTTCGAGCCATAATATCCTTAACATCCATTACGGTTGTTACGCATGTTAAGATGTTATGAATAATAGTGTATCATATCTTAGCTTTGGAAACCTGTGCATACAACATGTGTTCTTGTTCTGGGATGCAATCTATAAACCTTTCCTGAAGATATTTTTTATAAAATTAATGAGTAAAAATAAAAATAATAAAAACAATGAAAAAAATATTATTAAAAATACTATTTAAACATTTTTATTTTACTTTATTTTTTTTAACCTTTATTTAACCAGGTAAGTTGACTAAGAACAATTTCTTATTTACAGCAACAACCTGGGAGCAATTAGGGTAAAGTGTCTTGCCCAAGGACACAACGACATCTCATGCCCTTTCCTAAATATTATAAATAAATCCCTAGAATCTGGAGTCTTCCCAAATGCATACAAAACTGCCGTTATAAAGCCACTTCTTAAGAAACCCCAACTAGACCCTGAGGTACTAAGCAACTATAGACCAATATCAAACATCACTTTTCTAAGTAAGGTGCTTGAGAAAGCAGTTTTTCACCAACTGAGC
>JACXGM010040558.1:0-10286 GCA_016801145.1 Umbra pygmaea
ACTGGTCACTACCTCCTTCACTCTGGTAGATACCTCACACTGGTCACTACCTCCTTCTTCTGGTAGATACCTCAAACTGGTCACTACCTCCTTCACTCTGTTAAATACCTCACACTGGTCACTACCTCCTTCACTCTGTTAGATACCTCACACTGGTCACTACCTCTTTCACTCTGGTAGATACCCTCACACTGGTCAATACCTCCTTCACTCTGGTGTATACCTCACACTGGTCACTACCTCCTATAATCAGGTAGATACCTCACACTGGTCACTATGAAGGCACAAAAATGTCTACGACTGTAAATAGATAAAATAGTATTTTTTTTAAAGGATACTAAAATGCCGATAGGATGGAGTGTAGTGCACCTTGGGGTGGCATATTGTACTGTGAGCAGGAAGTATTCTAGTATAATTGCACATGAGTACTTTCAATATACACTCACCTAAAGGATTATTAGGAACACCTTACCAATACTGTGTTTGACCCCCTTTCGCCTTGAGAAATGCCTTAATTCTATGTGGCATTGATTCAACAAGGTGCTGAAAACATTCTTTAGAAAGGTTGGCCCATATTGATAGGATAACATCTTGCAGTTGATGGAGATTTCTGGGATGCACATCCAGGGCACGAAGCTCCCGTTCCACCACATCCCAAAAATGCTCTATTGGGTTGAGATCTGGTGACTGTGGAGGCCATTTTAGTACAGTGAACTCATTGTCATGTTCAAGAAATTAATTTGAAATGATTCGAGCTTTGTGACATGGTGCATTATCCTGCTGGAGGTAGCCATCAGAGGATGGGTACATGGTGGCCATAAAGGGATGGACATGGTCAGAAACAATACTCAGGTAGGCCGTGGCATTTAAACGATTGGAACTAAGGGGCCTAAAGTGTGCCAAGAAAACTTCCCCCACACCATTACACCACCACCACCAGCCTGCACAGTGGTAACAAGGCATGATGGATCCATGTTCTCATTCTGTTTACGCCAAATTCTGACTCTACCATCTGAATGTCTCAACAGAAATCGAGACGTATTAGAACAGGCAACATTTTTCCAGTCTTCAACTGTCCAATTTTGGTGTGCTCTTGCAAATTGTAGCCTCTTTTTCCTATTTGTAGTGGAGATGAGTGGTACCCGGTGGGGTCTTCTGCTGTTGTAGCCTATCCGCCTCAAGGTTGTGCATGTTGTGGCTTCACAAATGCTTTGCTGCATACCTCGGTTGTAACGAGTGTTTATTTCAGTCAAAGTTGCTCTTCTATCAGCTTGAAGCAGTCGGCCCATTCTCCTCTGACCTCTAGCATCAACAAGGCATGTTGCCCAAAGGACTGCCGCATACTGGATGTTTTTCCCTTTTCACACCATTCTTTGTAAACCTTAGAAATGGTTGTGCGTGAAACTCCCAGTAACTGAGCAGATTGTGAAATACTCAGACCGGCCCATCTGGCACCAAGAACCATGCCACGCTCAAAATTACATATATCACCTTTCTTTCCCATTCTGACATTCAGTTTGGAGTTCAGGAGATTGTCTTGGCCAGGACCACACCCCTAAATGCAATGAAGCAACTGCCATGTGATTGGTTAAGTAGATAACATTGGATATTGATGTGTGTGAGTGTCACTCAACTGGTGGCGCACCTATGAGTTCAAGATCAAGGGATCCTACCCATCCCCTGATGTGAGAAGTTGTAAAGCTTAATCACCATTGGGATGAAAGATTTCCTGTGACCTTCTGTTGAGCTCTTTACTGACCCCAGTGTATTGCTAAAGACGCTTCTCGTTCAGCGGGCACACAATGGAGCGGGTGGGATCCATTGTCTATGATGGAGAGGAGTTTGGCCTTCATCCTCGTCTCTGTGACCACAGCAAGCCAGCTTTCCTCATATATGTTTGTTAAGTCTGTTGGCATCCGCCTCCCTCACACTGCTGCCCCAGCAGACTGAAGTGTAGAACATGACACTGGCCCACAGGGTGAGCATCCGGTTTGGCAAATTGACGCAAATGAGGAAGTGCCTTAAACCTGCATTCTATCTGAATTCCAGCTGGGGGCAATACGTCTGTTTGCAAAAGAGCTTGGTTTCTGTAAGACTATGAGAATGAGAGGGACGTCTCACTTGATTTATTACCTCAGTAAACATTTTTATAATGAGTATATGGTCTCAATCGCTATATTTAAGCCTTCTGTAATATATAATGATGTTCATTTTTTTTATTATGGTCCCGTTGATTTTCAAATCAGCGATAAAGCAAAGGGTCGTTTAGGGCATGGCTATGGCGTTCGGTTGTACGACAAGACACTCAAAGTTGGCAGTTCAGTTTTTCCGGTAAGTAACATTACATTTTGTTTTACATTTTGTTTTAATACTGTTTTTCGTTAGCATCCCAATTAATATCAGTTAGCTAGCTTGATTACTCCTCCCTCTCATCTAAAATCGTAACATCCGCAACCAAGATGTCTGCGCCCATAATGGCAAATTGGATGACCCAAATCACATCTTCACAAACCAATAGGTGACATCACACATGCTACATTCAGTGATATATACAATCTATGCACTAGGTATAGACTTGTAGAACATCCACATTATGGTGCTGCAGACGTTGAAAGACTGTAGCCTATGCAGGAAGTACAGCTTGCTCAGTCTGTATAAGTCATCAGAGTTCCCTGCCCAGTCAATTTTACGTTCTTTGACAACTCCCAGGTATTTGTATTTACTGACAAACTCCATGTCGCCACCCATGATGGAGAGAGGGGCAGTGGTAGTTCAACTGCGAGTCTGGTCCGTCACCATCTCCTTACATCTCCTTTGTCTTACTGACATTGAGCTGTAGCTGGTTGAGCTCACACCAGTCAACATAGCGGTCGACCGCCAACCTGTACTCCATGCTCATCACCCTCCCTGATGACTCCACAATCATGGGTTACATCAGAGAACTTCTGCAGTTGGCATGACTCTGTGTGCTATCTGAAGTCTGATGTGTACAGGGAGAGGAGGAAAGAAGATAAAATTATTAGGGTACCATGATTGAATGAAGCTCAGCTTTTGAAAAATTAGAAACCTGCATTTTATCTGAATTCCAGCTGGGGGCGACACTTGTGGTTGCAAAAGAAGTTAGTTTCTCTAGAAGTCTATGAGAAAATAAGCCACTTCTCGGTTGATTTATTACCTCTGTAAACATTTATAAAAATAATGAGTTTATGGTCTCAATTGCTAGTTTTAAGTCTTCTGCAATACAGAATGATGTAAAAAAATGTAATTATGGTCTTGTTGATTTTAAAATTGGCGATAAAACAGGGTGTTTTAGGGAGTGGCTATGATGTGATTGACATTGACTGTGCCAGTGAAAGTTTGTAACGTAACGTAGAGCGTAAGCAGCATTGCCAACTCTTATCTAACGTCACAGTCAGATACCACCTCTCGTCTAAAATCGTCACATTTGCAACCAAGATGACTGCACTAATAATGGCAAACTCAACGACTGAAATAAGATCTTCACAAACCAATGGGTGACATCACTCATGTTACGTCCAGTACTATATACGGTCTATGAAAAAAAGTCAAAGGTACAAGACGTTTACCTCTATTTTAGGATTTTCTGTTTGTTTTTTCAGTCAAAATGATATGTTGTATGCTTAGTGCAAAGCTCTAATGGCCTACTTCCACATGAAACCAATTTATGGTAAGTCGCGGACTTACTAGTTAGTTTTGCAGCAGCAACCGAGTAGTCAGCTGCGCTAACATATCTCCATGGCATGACAGTAGGTGGCGGTGTATGCACCTTTCAGATGTTTGCGATCTGCCATTAAATCAAAAATGATGTAATGTTAATGTTAACCAGTGTCTGTTGGACACTTAACTGTTAATGAGCCTTTTCTTCTCCACTAATGTTAAAACAGGAACACGCCAGATTGTATTATTGAAAAAGTTACATAGATTACTGATGTTTAATAATGTTTACCATATGTAGATTTTCCAGTTTTGCAGATAAGCTAACGCCGGACAAAGTGTATAGTCGTGCTAGTTTTATGGTCTTTCTTGTCTAAAGTTGCGTGATAGCCTCTGTTCTTTTAACGTAATATAGGATGTCATTTCTTGAAGTATTTAATTTTATGAATGTCAAATAAGTCTAATATAATCAATTAATCAATTACATTATTTGTTTCAATTAATTTGAGGATGATTTTTTTGAAACGAGGACGACACTACAGCCACACTGGCGCGTGTTGTCATAATGACAACAAACAAAAATCGCCATTCTTTGTGTACTAATCGAATGACCAAGTAAAACAGTACAATGAGGTTTCTACTCATTCCATTTCTATGTTTGAGGTATACTCCTCGAGCTCCAATGCGTTTGGTCATCGTCATTACGTCATCGTTTTAGTTACCACCCCTTTCCGAAACCAGGAAGCTCTCCAGCCGGTCAGCCAGCCTCTTTTATATACTTTCTATGGCCAGCCTCCACGGTCTGTCGAAATTATTGAAACGAGGAAGCTTGCAGCTGACAGCTACCGGATCAGCTGATAGTGAGGCCATAACTAAAACGACCACGAGGAAATCACCACCAGTAGACGGTCGGGCATAGAACCATCGCAACGTTACGAAATTGCTAGCCAGGGTGCTTCGTTTAACCAGCCTTTTGCTAACAAGCCACATTCAGCTAACATCATCAGTTACAACGTTTGAGAAACGCTTTAGCTCAAGGTCAGCTAGGCAGTGGTGTTCGGACTTGACGATGGGATCCAGGGCGTCGACATTACTGAGAGAGGAGGAGATCGAAGAAATAAAAAAGGAGACTGGCTGTGAGTTGAGTTATCCACTTGTACCAATGCTGTTAGCTCGCTAGGTTGTTAGCCAGCTAGCTTACCAGTGAACTGTAGTACTAGGACTACCCGGCTATATGTTACTCTATTGTGTGTGTGTGTGTGTCTTGTTACTATAATAATGTGACGTTCAGTTAATTACCTAGATTTCAGAATTTCACTCTGTAGGATTTTCTAGACATTTTACCACTGTTCTTTTAATAAACGTATTTGTGAACTGAACGTAGTTATGCAATTATTGCACATAGCAATATCTTACTTCACAGAGTTGTACTTTAACACTGTCTGACGCCTCATAAATGTGCTTTAGTAACAGTAACACAGTAATATATATATTGTTAACAAACTCTGTCGTAACAGGAATTGTATTTATTCTTTGAACCTTTGTTTGTTGTCTAACCAACATGTACATTATTGTAGTCCTATTTTTTAATTGTTGAAGTTAGTACATTGTGACTTCCAGGAGTTAAGAGGCATGATCCCCAAAAATCCAGTCACAAACAATTCTAATACTCTGTGTTTTCACTTTAGTTTCTCATAGCCAGATCACCCGGCTTTACAGTCGATTTACCAGCTTGGACAAGGGGGAAAACGGCACGCTCAGGTACAGACAAACCTTCAATTACCACGCACGTTCAGGTACAGACAGGCCTCCAGTTAACACACATGGGCGTAGCACGGAATTCTGGGCATATGTTGAACCTATCACTAGTAATTGAGTAATCACTCAGATTTAAACTTGTAAAGTGGTTCTGGACAAGTTAACATGGTCAGTTTCTTATGTCCGTGGATCTTAGAGGAAAGGGGACTCATTGTAAATGATTAACTAGTCCATTCAAATGAGAGCTGGTGATATTTGTTCAATGATAAGTTGCTTATTCATGACAAATAAGCATTGTATTCTTTGTTCTATTCATGGCGGAGTGTAAAAGGCTGCAAGGAAATTGTAATGTTTTAAAGAGGAACAGAACACACTTGCATGAGGCAGATACCTGAATACATGGTCCCAGTCTGTCCCATATTGCTGCTCTGTAACCACTCGAGCCACCTGGGTAATGTAAGGTCACTGCTTCTTCCACAACAGGAAAACTGAAGGAAGTGACTGTTTGCCTCGCTGCGAAGTGGCACTTCAAGTGTATTTTCAGCCACTTTAGTTTTGAAATTTAGCGTGCACATTTAATGTTCATGGCCTCGACTGTTGGTGTGTCAACAGTGCACACATCTCTGGCCAGAAGACTCAGACAATGCCTTCACTAGTGTTTCCTAACTCATGTCCCATTTTAGCTCTCTGGTTGTGACCCCGTGACCAGCACATATGATTCTATTTTTTCTTGCCCAAGGTGCACTTAGGCCTATCCCAATTACATAATCAGCTAATCATGATTATTTGGACTGGTTCCATCATATATTTTGGTCCAAATCTGTTAATGTACTGATTTGCTTACAAATAATCATGGAAGCATACAGTATCTTCGTTTCCCCCATTTCATATTAACTATATAAATTCTAGCATCCTGGTATCCAGCCTATGAAATTAACAACATGGATTTAGTGATAAACAAATTAGCCTAACTGTGTGCACATTGGGATTTAGGATAAATAAAAAAATAACCTACTATCTTGGAAACTACATTGTTGTATTTAATTTCCGGCTTTTGGTTATTGCGGAAGCTTTCGTCCCATACTGTAGATCAGTGGTTTAGCTTTAGCCCTGAACCATCAGGTCAGGTTCACTAATAAACATCATGTGGATTAGTAGATAAGTTGAATCAGGTGTGCTAGCTCAGGGGTAGTTCAAATACATGGACTGAAAGGGGGTCCTCATGGAAAGGTTTGAGAACCACTGCTGTAGATGTAAGAATGTAGCCGCAGTAGCCATTAGCCAGAACAGTGGATATCCAGCTTTGCCAAATTGTCTTCAAAATAAAAGCCATTTACTTAAAGTAATGAAAATAAAAATAAAAAAAACATTGGAAACATTACACATTTAAAAATATAGGTATATGTAAATTATTAGAATGTTGGATAAATATTGTAAATCATGTTTTGACAATGTTCTAATATCATTTTGTGTTGTATTTTCAAAATGTGTGACGTTTGAAATGGGTATTTTGATTATATCTTCATTTAGGGCTGCACAATTAATAAAATGACGATCGCGAGTTTGGCTTTCCACGATCGTATTTGTGTGATCAAGTGATATTAAAACACTCCAAAGACCCCTAACGCTCTAAAGCGTCAAGCGCAATTATCTCGCAAACTGTACATGCTAGCAACTAAATCTTGGTACTGTTGGAAAGAGGAAGATCTGACCAATGAGTGGTGGCTCATCCCTGTGGGTTAAACAGAGCCAGAGCTATGGCGCCTCAAAGTCGGTCATGTTTTTTTAGACTGTACACATCACAGACAGGAAGTAGGAAGCAAAAATGACAAAATAACAACTCTGCAATGATGTAGGACATCATCCTGCACAAACAACACCAACAATTTCTGGAAGTGAAAAATAGCTGGGATTTCAAAAACGTATAGAAATATAGTGAGAAATGGGTGCAGCATTTTAATGTTTACTTATTTGTATGGCCCCCAAACATTGGGCTCTGGTCCAGGAGCCTTGGAGACTAGACTATGCATTGAAAAGCCTTATTCATCATGGTTTACATGCTTTTACAGATATAAAACAACAAAACATACATTTTTCTATTTTTATTTTTTATTCTTTAGGGCATTGGTCCTCAAACCCTTCCATGGAGGGCCTAGTGTATGGAGGTTTTCAGTTTTACCTTTTACAAGCCTGATGGAGTAGCTCACTAATTGGTTAGGATCTCCCCTCACCTGGCAGTCTAGGTCCTAATTATGCTCTAATTGAAGGGAAATACCAAAAACCAGCATACACTAGGCCCTCCATGGAAGGGTTTGAGGACCACTGCTTTAGGAGATGCACTGCATTTTGGTGAATAAGAGGAACCATTTTATTTTGATGCACATATTTGTAAATTAGCAGGAATGTAGTTCATATGGATGTGAAAGCAGTTATAATTAGCCTATGTGACCATTTTTTTTTTGGTTAAAATCATCAAATAATTGTGATAATTAATTGTGATCTCATTATTGATCTAAATAATTGTGATTATCATTTTGGCCATATACGTGCAGCCCTATCTTCATTACTAGTTGCCTTTTATTTGGGAAGAAAGGCTGAACTATATACTGTTGTGGTTTAGGGCTATTGTGGGTAGCTTAATATACGTTCCTTAGTTCCAATGTCTAAACATTCATCCTATTATCAATTGACCAAACCTGATGGCACATGTTAACATTATTTGGTGGTAGGTAGGACATATCGTATACCAGAAATGCACCTGTTCAAAACAACTATCTAGCTGTGAGGAGGATTAGCTGTGCTATTTAGGTAAGGATAGTGGCCGAAAATGAATAAAAAGACAAATCATTAATTGCTATTATTTGTGTAGCAATTAATGGTCAGCAAAATGTCATCATGATGACAACTCTAGGAGCACTAAGGTCTGATGCTACACCAGAAATGTCTAGCGTTCGTCAAATACAACAGCCTGGCCTACAGTATCAACTCTTGGTATGTTTGTTGCTGCATTAGACATCTCTAGAAGCCGATTGTTTTGACCGATGTGTCAGTCTAGTCTGACTAAAGTGTTTGCAGTATCAACAGCAGTGTGCTGATTGTCTGGGCTGTTCTGTGTACAATCTGTACCATACAGGTAGCTAATGACCACTGTTTTGTATACAGCAATACTGAGTCTTAGACCATTGACCTTCTACGACATTAACGCTCATCCTGTCCTAGATTTCAGGTTACAATGTTGCTGTTGATTTTTAGATCTAGTGCATTCACGTGTGTGTTTGACACAGACAGTTTGAAGTGCTCAGCTTGTCAAAGAAGAACGTAACACAATCCCATTTCAATCAATTACCAATACCCCTCTTTGATCGCTGAGTGGCTTTAAAGCCCAATGTTCTCCTCTACACAGAAACGAACGTCATAGATTTCCAACCACATCTTCACCTGGGCTAAAAAGAAACAGACCTGTGGTCTGTGTTGCCATAACAGATGGGCCCTCCGAGGGTGACATGTAACTGGCCTCCAGCCTGTCCAAAGCCACTCTGGTGAATCCAAGGTGACTTGTCTTAATGATTCGTCAGTTGCCTCAACAACCACGTCACATCTCCTGATCCTAATATTTCACCAAGCAGACCCACACTGTCCTGTGAGGAATGCAAAACACACATTTCAGGTCAGCCTGTGTTCAACCCAGTGACCAACTACAGTTGAATCAAATCCAACAGGACAAATTAGCTTTAAATCACTGCGTCATATCTGGTTGTCTGTGTGCCCTAAGTTTGATTCTTGAGTCCAACTTTCCTTCATTTTTAGCTTGTTCTGTATCTGTGTTTCCTCTGTAGTCGGGAGGATTTCCAGCGCATTCCAGAGCTGGCCATCAATCCTCTGGGAGACAGAATTATCAACGCTTTCTTCCCTGAGGGGTGAGTAGTACCACTGTCAGTAGGACCAGTTGGGGCCACTTTAGCCGAGGGGGCACACTTTAGCCGAGGGGGCACACTTTAGCCGAGGGGGCACACTTTAGCCGAGGGGGCACACTTTAGCCGAGGGGGCACACTTTAGCCGAGGGGGCACACTTTAGCCGAGGGGGCACACTTTAGCCGAGGGGGCCACTAGGTTTGTATATTTAGGACATGTTTAGGTCTTTATCGATATGGATGAAACTTTTGCCGTCTTGTCATTTAGACTCTTATCTCCACTCAACTTACAAGGTCAGTTAGGCTCAAGGGCCCAGCAGCAGAGTTTTTATGCCTAGTCATCCCTGTATATTAACATTTTGGTTACTGGTCCAACGCTTTAACCACGGAAAGTTGATGCCTGTACGGTCCTTTGGTACGATCCTAGTAAAGGTATGTTTAGATACCACACATCCTTCAGTCTCTGTGACCACTGGAATAACAATTTCAGTGATTCATTAAACACTATCCTGGTCACAGGACAAGGTTCAGGCCACAGCAACAGACTGTCTGATTTATTTTCCACTTTTCAAAGTTAAAGACCAACTGTGTCAGGAACTATGATGTAATATGATTAATTAATTACTATGATGTAATATGATTAATTAATTACTATGATGTAATATGATTACATTCCCAAAACAACCAAAGTGGGTGTAGGCAATTTAAATTCAGCTGTGGCTTGTGGACTGGGGTTGAAGTGGACTGGGGTTGAAGTGGACTGGGGTTGAAGTGGACTGGGGTTGAAGTGGACTGGGGTTGAAGTGGACTGGGGTTGAAGTGGACTGGGGTTGAAGTGGACTGGGGTTGAAGTGGACTGGGGTTGAAGTGGACTGGGGTTGAAGTGGACTGGGGTTGACGTGGACTGGGGTTGAAGTGGACTATGCATTATTGTCTGGGTTT